>BGPR01000302.1:430698-483256 GCA_013235015.1 Araneus ventricosus
CGGGCCACAGTGTGGGTATTTTGCACCACACCAGTGGAGGTGGCCTGACCTCCTCTACGCATGATCTAGGGCGCAACAAGTCCACATCGACGGATCTTCAATGGAATCGGTCTTTGAGCCCGGCACCCCAGCCCAGGCCGAAACTTTGATCATCACTCACAGTGACGACATCTTCCCTTGAAGAATTGTGTTTGATTTCTTGCATGATTTTAAAAATTCTATTATCTCTTGCATCACCTGATAAACATAGAATATTGATTTTGTGAAATTAATGAATTACTTCCAATTTTCCAAGTATATTAGAGTATCATGGCATTACTTCATCAAAGAAAAGACAAATATTTTAAGCTTATATGTTTGAATCTTAATTTTATTATGATGTTCAATCAAAGTAATCTAGATTTAACTTTTTAAATTAAGGAATACATGAAGAAATTTCAGAATGGTCTGGAATTTGGTATCAATCTTCATTTCGCTGAAAGTGCTTTGTAGAATAACTTTTGCTGGCCTCCCTCTTTCTTTCATGTTTTGAAACGCTTCTTTCTATGATTTTAACGCTTCCAAAGTAATCGATTGGGGTATGGGGAGAGATAAAAGAATTTATATTAGACCCGCGTGGTCTTCTTACCAAGAACTCTGAAGAAGAAAAAAAGGTGTAATGATTTATACCTGTATAGATTTAAATATTACATTTCCTGGTTTTTGCCATTCATGCTTTCTATCATATATCAGCATTGAATCAAATTCAATCCAGGATTTTGGGATTACATCTAAGTCACATTCTTGCTTCTATAATATATCATTTAGAAATCAAAATTAACTAGATTTTGGATTATACTTCCTGTTTTGCCATTCTTTCTTTATCATATATATCAGTATTTGTGAATCAAAATTAACTAGGCTTTGGGATCGAGAACTGGTCAAACAAGTTAAATAGAATACGATAGTTATATTTGATATTTATACTTTAAAATTGATTTTGGAAAAAAACGGAATTACTTTACTGTTATATAATGAATCCTAAGTTATTCTGATAACACTTCATGTGTATATTTATGGACAATGAATTCCCCAAATACAAACGGTAAAATTACTGAAATACATAAAGCATATTATTAAAATTAAGTAAAAGATTAATTCTGAAATAATTAATCAGGTAATTAAAATCAAATAATAGAAAGTAATTTTAAAGCGCAATTGTTACTAAATAAAATATAGTTACTGATTAAAAAAAATTTCGAAATTATCTAATTTTAAATCATCAACGATAAATTCTATATCTTTCAAGCAAGCATATTATGTAAGAGATTCTCTCAGAGGGCCCCAAGAACTCTCAGCCCTGGACTCCTAACAAGCCTAATATGCCCCTGTGGAAAGGCAAATTTTAAAAAATATCTCGACTTAGCTACATCAATGCTTAGAGTACCTTAATAAGGAAATTACTGTATAAAAAATCAATCGTCCTGATTATGTTTTGAATTTATCCGATGAGCTGCGATAGAAACAATTGCCTCAATCATCTATGCTCCTGATCACCCAGGTAATAGGATGACCCACTGTCTCCAAGAGAAGGAAGCGCGCAAAAAATATCAAATCAGTCAGATGTCTCAATAAAACTTATGAACATTTTTTGTGGATTTCATAAAGTTCAGTTTACGATTCTTTATATACAAAATGAGAAAAGTTTGAGTGTTTGAGAAAACTGTAAAATGCTATATAGGAAAACTAATTTGAACCATTCATATTTCTTAATGTATAAATCGCGAAAAGTTATTGACTCTATGTGATATATATTTTAAAATATTTTGATAATCCATGGATGAACTTCTTGTATAATGGGTTGAATTTGTATTCAATGCATTTTTTATTAATAATAGATAAATATATATTTTTTTTTGAACTTAAAAAAAAAATGTTGTTCAAGAAAATTCAGTGAACGTGAAATTCAATGTGAAGAAAATGTAAAATTTAATAAATTCTATTAAAATGGCCGTTTCCAGAAAAAAATCTTGAAAAAAAAGTGTTGTTTTATGTGTATCAAAAAGAGAAAGATCAAAATGTAATGCTCGTGATCTTCTATACATGGAATACGCTGTCTTCTTAATGTGAAACAGCTTACAAAATAAGACCAAACACAGAACGCCAGCAACAAAGGAATGAATGATAGTCGTGCGGATAGCGACGAGCGCACTCTGAGGGTCGGGTCCCTAATGCATACCACAGCCCACGGTCCCACCTCCTGCAGGAGGCAGGCTGCACATCACTGAGGAGAACTGCGCCCCCATCTCATGTGGCCCGCTCTTGAGTATGGGCGACCCTTCCATACAATCTGGAGCAACTCATCCCCACTAGAGGTGCCTACTTCATCGGGGGCTAAAGCCTTTAGTTATCAACAAGCAAAACGTTTGAAAACCTGGAAGCAATTAAGAAAAAAATTTATTTGTAATTTTTCTTAAAAAAAGTCAAATAAAACCACTACTGGTAACACTTATCGAATCTAATCTATATGTTTTTTCTCTGTAATCCCAATTACTTTAATTATTATAAAATCATCTTAATGTGATGTAATTTCGTTTTCTGAGAGTAATACAGAACTTGCTGATGTATCAAACTCTCATTTGCGGCCGTTAATTATATATGACATCATAGTTTCATCAATCAGAAAGTTAAGCAATTATACCCTCTCGAGGTTTGACGAAGGGCATATAATTAGTATATATTATTCTTACTAAATTTGTGTCTAAAATGCTGCAAAAGGAGTGTATAATACTAGCTTGATTTTAATGTTATTCTGCAGTAGTTTTAATTGAATGCTTGTGGATTTTATAAGATTAATTGGACTCCCTAAGGTTCTGTAACACCAAGTAACCTGCTTACTTCCTGAGAGTAAGGATAAAATATAATAAATATAATCTTTTGAGAATTGTTAATTGCATTTTATATAAAAAAATGTTATATTACTTTTTTACATGAAAAATATTTTACTATAATCTATTTCAAAAGTCAGAAAGAGCCTCAATTTGTATTTTATATTGTAGAAATTACTTTTGAAAATTTAATTGTTCTAAATAATTCTATATTTAGAAACATACTATAGAGTCAGCAAATAAATTCATTTTGTAAGATAAAGTATTTCGTATATGTGCTAGTAAACGAATTTTACAGTTTAGTTATTCAGACAGTCATAATATCAATATATTTAAAATTTCCTTTGATACCATTATATCTTAAAAGGATTTGTTTCACAGTTTCTTTTCCTGCAAAATTAAATTTGCAGCTATACTGAAAACATTATATTACTAAATATTTGCAGTTAGCTCTAATAAAATAATATTAATAATAATACAGATAATTATGCTTGATGTACCCTTGACGCTTGTCCTTAGGAAACTTGTGAGGACTCACCTTTATATTAGAAACTCTGACTCTCTAGTCATCCGCATGTCTTCTGAGAAGGCGGTGTCTGCAGACAATGCAAGCTTGGGGACATATGCGACTCCTATGGTAGTACATTTTATAATTGGGAAAAATAACATTGTTAAGATACCACCCAAAATTTAAGAGCAAAATTTAATCAGAACTATTTATATGGGTAAGCCACATATTAATGCTAAAATGTTTGAGAAATCTTTCCCTCATCCCTTACCTTTACCAATAAATTTTTTCAAGAAATTTAATACAAAAAATGCAAGGATGGAAGATATATAATTCTCAATAAGAAATGTCACATTGCTCTCTTAAAAGCATTAAGAAATATAAAAAATAAAATGAATTAAATAAACACATGGTAACTGTAAGTAATGTATGGGGATGTCTGATAAGACTGCGCAAAACATGGCGCTACCTTAGGATAAAGAGATTTCATTTTAGTTGGTTTATGGGAACATTCTGAACATCATCACTTTAAAATCTCCCATCCAATCTCTATAATCTATCAGGCTATGTTTGATACTCTCTTTGAATCGATTATACTAATACTTCCTTTAAAGATGCAAGAGAAAGAATTTTATGTAGGGATTTAACATTATTTTGACAGGAGAGTGGCCTTAGGAAACAAAAAAGTCTGTTTCTTGATAAACGTTATAACTTTCTGATTAGAAGAATATAGCAGGCTGTCAGAAAAGTAAGTTTTAATTTTTCTCGTCTGCTTTTGCTTCAAAAGGCATAACGCAGTGTTTGATTATATTTTTTATCACTTTCTTTCCTTCACAATCTGAATATTCTCGGCTCTATTAGATAGTAAACCTAATTTACTATTAAAATGTCGGCCTTTATCTTACAGAAATATATCCCATCTGGTGAAACAGTTAGAATCTCTAGCAGGGGATGAACTCAGAGAAGGTCCATCTTACCGGATTCTCTTCTTATTATTTTTTTTTTGTTTTCTATTTCCTTTTGTGCTGGATTCTTGTACCTGTGTTATTTCAGCTCTTGTTAGCTAATCTTGATCTACAGCTTTCCAGGCCTTCTGGGGCGGCAATATGTACATTGATTCTAAACTTCAGGGAAGTTTTATTCTTCAAGTTGAGATCTCAAGAAATTATTGAAAAATCCAAGATATAAGACATGCCTGGAAGAGCAAGATGAGGAAATTTCCACATTTATGTAATATCCTAAATGATCTGTTTGTAAAATATTTTGAAGTTTATACAGATGAGCACCGCAAGATGGGTACTGACTGTTTCCTGGATTAAAGACAGTTGCCAGGAAAGTTTGAACTGGTCAAAGGAATCCAGAGAAGAAAATTCTGTTTTGTAACAGGCGTGGATTAAAATTCTTTGATCTACACAATAAGCTTGAGACACATATGATAAACACCGAGTTATAAGCCGAGATTATGCTTTCCAAAAAAGCAAAACTTTCTATCCTCAGTCAAAAGTTATGGCCTGGGTCTTCTGCTGTCAGTACAATATTTTCAAATACTCTGGTATACAAACTAACGCGGGAGCTGTAATATACTCTTTGTCAGGCTGATGCCCTTGGTTTCCCCAAACACATGCCTGAACACTTTTGACATTTGTATATATGCAGATCTATGTTATACTGAATATAAGTAGAAACAATGTTGCCCAATGGTGTGAAAATTGAATAATGGAACACAAGTATAGATAATTGAGATATTTAGATAGTAATATATTTTCTAAATATTAAGTCTATAAACAAGGTACCTTAGTCGGCCATTTATTTTGTTCTCATTGATAATTTAATGATACTGGGAAGAAATGAGTTAGCTGACCAAAATTACGTGGTATGAACTCAATTGAAACCTACAAATTATTTATTAAAATGATAAAAAAGTAACGCAATTGCAAATACTGTAAAAGTGTTGGGTGATTGTGTGATGTAAACAAAAATATAAAAAGAAGTTATGCTGGATGGTCCGTCATTAACGAATTGAACGAAATTAATAACATTTAAAGAAATAGAGCAAGGGAAAATAAACTGATTTAGCCAAAAATATACTTTTTCACTTGCAATAATGTACCAGATCACACTTCTGCAGTTGTATGCAAAACTAACGGATTTTCACATGAAGTTTCTTCTACATTGCTTTGTTCCTCTATCTATTCCTGGATTATTACTTCAAACCCCAATCTCAAAAAATTGCTGACAGAGAAGAAAGCTCTACCTGAAATATATGGATTGGTTTCAAAAACTGCTTCTACTATATTCTCCTTTCAAATCCTTCTGAAGGATCAAGTAAAATTAAATTTAGCATCGTTGGATTTAAGTGCATAATCCTCAAAGGAAACAATGTTGAAGATTATAAATCATGACCTGGAAATAATTATATTTCTTACTTTCGCACTGATTTATCGAACAACTTGCTATTTAATTAAAGAAATCATTTATCTCTTCCACCACTATTTAATAGTCCAAATTATACTTTATGGATATAACTTTAATTAAAAGTGTTGTCCAAAATCAGTTTCTTTACTAGCATTTTTTTCAATTTCTGGCAAAAATAAATAAATATCTATTCATGTTCCCATCTTATTAAATTAATTTATAAATATCCATTGCACCAGGTGAGTAAAATACTAACGCCTGGTTTGATGTCCTAAATAATGCCATTATTTCCTTAAATATTTTTTAATCAGTATAAAGCATCTTATTGAATACAAGCATTTATTATTTATTATTCAGCGAAATAGTGGTTTGTAGGGTGCAATGATAAAAAATAATAGAAAGTGAATTTATTCTTGATACAGTTTTTTTCAGACAATAATCTTAATAGAGTAGAGCATCTTCGCACATTACATCCCCTAGCTCTCCAGAACTCTAATAAATAAGCATTAAAGAAAGTTGATGGGTTGTCTTATTAATTAACTTTATTGTCTCCTCCTGTCCTTCATTACAGCATGTCCCTAGTCATTACTTTCCATCTCTTTCAACTTAAGTGCATGGTTTTATAAATATAAGGATTCCTTCCATTACTGTGCTTGATTTTCATGTACGATATAATATGCTGTAAATAGTGTGATCCATTGACCTGAAACTTCTCTTAATGGCTCCATTTTTCTAGATGAAACAGTCGTAAGCATTGAGTCCTTATGTAATTTTATTGATTTAATTGTTAAAATTTTTTGAAATAGGCCTCTGTCTGTTCTAGATAACAAAAATCGCTTCTAATTTACAGAGAAAGATAGCCTATGGGCATTGGTTATCATTTCTACTCAAGTATTTTAGATTTGAATCTTGAACTCACTCTCCTTCAAATTGGTGAAGCTTAAAAAAAATGTTTCTCATATAAATGAATTTCAGCTACATTACTCTGTCATTTATACACAAGCCCTTGCTCGTAAATGTGAAGGATAAATAATTTGGTAAACCATCCTATTTGCCCTCCATCTCATGAGCGCCACAAGGATTTTAATATGTTTTATCATCTCACGCCAGAGTGAAAATTGTCTTTAATTGATTTCCATATAAAATTTAGGCAAGAGTAAAACAAGTTTTTAAAGCTTGATTGTTTATTATTACGCAATATTATTTTGAAGAATGCAAATTAATAAAAAATAGAAAGTAAAAAAAGATTCCAGCTGGTTATGTTTTTTTACATGAAAATACCTTATAAAGTCCATGTTAAAGCAAATTCTCCTGAAATGAAAAATATATTTTAAAACTACCTTAAGTCTAATTTGGTTTTCTAGAGAGTTAATACAACCAAAGCAATAAAAAAGAAATTGTTTAAATAAATCATATGCATCAAGGAAAATTATTAAACAGTTCACGGCTGAGAATTCTGAAATACACTCTTTTCTCATTTTTTCTAATATTTCCTTCGGCTGCATTTTCTTACGAGAAAACCCATTATTTCCATTAAGCATAATTAAAAAGAAATTATTTCTGCCTTTCCAAAACAGAATGATTTTTCTTCGGAGGTAGATTTTGAATAAGCGTAATTTAATAATACTAAAAGTCCAGGCAGAAATAATTTGCCTATCCACCAACTAAAGCTAGCTGAAAGACGAAAAGTATTTTAGTAAATCCATGTTAATTTTGCATATTTATAAAGAATAATCATTAATCTTTTCCAAACAGATTATAATTACTTCTTTTGATATAAGCCATGAAAATATCCATCTTTCTCTTCATTTATTTTTTTTGAATGGAGAGATCCCATATTTGTAATAGGACATGAGTCCGATATGATGTTCTTTTATTCTGTTTAATTCAAGGATGAATATTTATAAAATTCCTTCCAAGTTTCTATAAAGAAACATTATTTTAGAGATCATCAGATACAGTAGATTATTCTTTTTATAGCTACCATTATTCCTTAAATCCTTCTTATGATGCTATCTGGAAATGAGTATACATCCTGCAAATAAAACTCAAATTCTCTTACAAATCAAAATATATTTTTAAAATTGAAATGTATGCTTATATTGCTAAACAATTTATTATGGAAAAGAATTATTCCTGGATATAAACAGTTTTCGTAACCTTCAGTATCCGATTAGACAAAATATTATTTACGTCTTTAAATGAGGAATCATTCATGAACAAGAACATTATTTCAACCTCATCATATAGAAAGCAAGTTCTTGACTTGTTTTCAAGTCCCCTCCCTTAAAGCCATATTCTTGTCCTCCCTCATTTTCAATCAATTTGGCCCTTATATAAATGAAATAATAACACAAATGCAAAACTATCTCATGTAATTTCATTGTTTTACCTACAGATTATAATTTGGAGTGCAGTAAAACTGATTTTGAATCACCTAATATTTGGAGGTCAAATTAACTCTAGTACGAGAATAAGCAGAAGGTAACAACTGACAGACAAATGATGAATAATATGGGTATTTAAATCTTAAAAATATTACTAAATTATTAAAAAATAAAATATTTAGGACAAATTTTAACAGTTGAAATTTATTTATATAGTAACATTATTCAAACGTTTTATTGCCTTTATTTCAATAGAATTCTTTCATCACATCTGCTGCTGATAATAAGTTGAATTTGATTTACAAAATGAACTTTACTGAAAGTTTGCTGGTAAAACTTGAACTCTTACTTTCACTCAACTTAATTAAAGCACCGAGGGACTCAAAATCATTTTAATATCTTCTAACTAATCAATTTGAAATTTTGAGGCATTAATAGGAGCACACATAACATAAATACATGTAAACTTTCACTGCAATGTATTTGTATTTATTTTGAGTTATGAGTATAAATCTAATTTTAATAACACAATTAATTGCCTGTGTGATAAATGCGTTCCAGGAGCTCTTGTATTTTGCTGAAATTCCCATGACATTTCCTATATAAGTATAAAGTAGAGAGAAAAACTTTCTACTTTATATAGACGTTATTTCATTATCAATCTGTAAATATATTTTGTCTCCATATCAAATAATAGCATATTTTTTCCAAATTCACAGTTAAGTGTGTTCAATTTGAAATTCCTCTGGAAACATAAACCAATGCCAATTTTGATTGAAAATGCATAGAGTAACTAATAAAAAAAAAAATTAACTAATCTCAGCAATCTTGACTGCCTGTACATTTATCATGAAGGCTCACAGTTGTAATTACAAAATTACATTTATACCCATAATCCAGGAACAAATAAATATACGGTGAAAAATTTTGGTTTGTGACTTATATATAGCTAAGGAATGTTCACACCTTTCAAATTCATTAGGTAGAAAAGTTTAAAAAAATAACTTTGAAAGTCCCTGGTCGCCTTAAAAGAAATTCAACTCAAGTACATATTAAGGGCTGTATTGATATAACTAATATTTTATTAACTATACTAATGCCTGTAATGAATATTTTCCTCAATTTCTTTGTATTGAATCTATACAGTCGAATCTCGGGAATCTGTATCAATTGAGGGGCTGACCTTTGTTCGGAATCTGAAAATTCAAATTCATCCGAAAAAATCTGTAAAACACCTTGATATACCCACGCAGGAAAGTATGGACTTTAAGTTCCTGTAAAAGAGTATACAGAAAAGAATGATTCAAAGGGTATACTCTGGAGCCAAGCTGGCAAAACAAGTTGAGGGTAGTCCTTGAGCTGGAATGTACCGATTCCTCTGTTACTTACATGATAACACGCCCTAAAAAAAGGCCTCCATTGGTTTTGTAAGGACTTGAACTGGTGATACGCTACGTAGAATAGCACGTAGTCAGCTATGATCGACTGACATAATGTTTATGCGGCGCTGAAGCAACATCACATCGTCAAACATGTTTTAGCTCCCTTACTCTAAAAAAAAAAGATAAACTGATTTTGTTCTAAATCAAGGTGGCTGGGCTTTATCTTTAAACACCACCCCTAATTCTTGCAGCGTAGGCATACTGTTATTGTTTCTCTACTCATCTCATCTTGAAATGGTTCTAAGGACATGTTGATCAACAATTCAGCCAATAAACATTGAAATTATTTTTATTCCGTGTTGTCTATTTCTGCTGAAATTCTGCATTCTGGCTGCACAAGTGCCCCTAGGTACATTTTGATCTTGACAACTTTAAATCTCAAATGTTGGGCAGTGGCTCTGAACTGGAGGAAGTTTAATATAATAAACTTGGTGTACTGATAAGAGCATTTATTATTATAAGACTATATATATATATATATATATATATATACATATATATATATATATATATAGTATATATATATATATATATGTGTAATGTATGCTGTGCTAGTATTATAATCATACAGAAAAAAGTAAACAAGCAATAAACTTATATCAAAAAAGTCATATATTTTGAACAATACACTCAAAATTTAAAAAAATCTTAAATAGAATTGAAAATTTTAAGATACCCATAAACAAAAAATAAGTTTAAAACATTATATCTCAACATGTAAAGACATCTCGTTTAAAGCTATAATGAAAAGGTAACCCAAGTATGGAGAGTTCTAACACAAATAGCAGCTTGTGTAGGACAGTTTCTAGCCAGGTAAATTAATTTCCTTCTACAAAACCATCCCTGTTACTATGTTGTTGAAAAGTTGAATATATATAGATATTATATATATATATATATATATATATATATATATATATACACTGTAAAACAAAAAAAGACAAAAAAAACTCAAACTTAATCCTATTATATATAGTAACTATATATACATATAAGGTCATTTTAATGTTTAATGAAAAAAAGCATGGGCATTTCATTGAACGATTTAATGCCTTTAGTGCAATATATCAGGGTGCAAATATATTGCCAGTATCATATTACTTTTTTATCTCTTGAATCTTAAACCTTCTCTCTATATAGTTATGTCTTTTAATGTTAGGGTTAGTGTATGATCTTTTCCTTCTAAATCCTTTCCTTATCTTAGGGTAAATCTTCACTCCTGTCTGTCTTTCCCCAACAACCTTTAGCAATTATGGGATGGCTTCCATAGCAAAATCTGACTCTTATTTGGCTAAAGTTTGTCTACAAACAAGCTGCTATATTATTGTTGATAACCCATACTCTGATCGTCTTTCCTTTAACACTCTCTTTAATAACAACAGATTTCCACGTTGACGCATAAAACGTTTCTTAAACTTAATCTCCTTTTGCCTATGGCATCTATAGCATCTTTCACCCTTTAGATCTTTGGTTTTAACTCTATTGTACTTGTTCATGACTTTTGTGTTACAGATCTGCTCTTGATATGCCTTGTTTTACTTGCTCTGCCTGATCATTACCACATACACACACACACACAATAATAATACTACACATATATATATATATATATATATATATATATATATATATATATATGCAATAAGGATCGCATATTAGAGCTATGCTGGCGCAGTTCTAATACTGTGGTAGGGTCTCTCAAGTTAGACAGGTCTAATGTGATTACCTCGAAAACGCATCTTCAAGTTGTTTATTAATGGGTTTCAAATTCAAATATTATTTAACACTTACCGTTTTCACCTTAATTTTTAATTACACTAGTTACACTTTTTTTATCATCATACCTTAATTTTTAAATACACCTTAATTTTTAAATACACTCCTTTCCTTTCTTTATCATCTTTCATTAATTTTTATATACACCTTAATTTTTATATTACACATTAATTTTTATATACACCTTAATTTTTATATTACACATTAATTTTTAAATACACTCTTTTCCTTTTTTCATCATTTCTTTAATCTTCATCGTTTCCTCAGTGTAGTTCGCTGTCATCTTTGTTTTCCATAGATTTCCTAATCTTCATCGAATTTCCCCCAGCCTCAGAAGTAGCTTGATATTTTCGTAAACATCCGGACCCTACATGACGCGTTTAGTTCATTCCTTTGTCACGTCTCCCGTTGGCAGCATCTCTCAGTTTTAGGTTCGTAAAATCATTTCTTTTATTTGTATTTCATTCAAATTCTTGGTTTATCATAATGTTCGGGGTAAAGGACAGTGTTTTTAGCCTTATGCCAGCACTGTTCGCAGAAAACATTATGATTTCACTAATTTTTTAGCGGTTCGTATAGATTTTACTTACCCTGATGAGCATCTATACGTTTTTACCGATTTACTACAGTCTCTCCATTTTATATTATATATATAAATATATTATATAAATTTGATTCATCCTATTTCACGGAAAGCTGATATCGAGATGTAGCTTTCATCAATGGTTATGTTTGATGTGCATAATAATTGCTTGTATTTTCTTAAACACTGCACAAATATTCTGGAATATAAAAAGTTTTTCTTAAAAAATCCCAAATTTTTCCGCATGTTCCTTGCTTATAATATGCACAGTTTTCCACCAAATTGTACGAAAGTTTCAGAATATTTGACAATATGTAAAAGAAGCATTGCATTAAAATTTGAAAGACCAGAATTTGAATATTACGAGGAATATGAGCATTTGTAGTAAATAATTTTTTACTGCGCATGTACGACTTGTAGCGTAATTTTTTATCATAACTTCAGAGACATAGGGCAACTTTTATAAAAATTACAGTTCAATGTCATTAGTATTCAGAAATGTAACGGCATAGCAACTTGGCGGGTTCTTGCACAAATTCTAATTTATGATACTACTACTACTCTCTTTACATTACTCTGATAATAATTTACGGAATTTCAATAAATTAACTCTGTTTCTTCTTATTATCAGTATTTCATATTAGAAGAATTGTATGAAAAATGAAATTTTTATTAACATATTCTGCTTTTGAAATATTCAAATTTTCTTTATCTATAAATGTAGTAAATTTATAGTAGTAATTCAAATGTAGCCATATAGTGCATAGTCTAAACAAATAATTTCACTAGATATGTTGTCTATATAGAAAAGAAATATGTATTGTTATATGCAGAAGATAAAACATTTACCAGCTACTCAAGTAATGAAGATTAGTCATGAATATTATAGATGGATTGTTGGTTGTGTGAACAACACGTATTCGCTGCGAATATCTTTTATTAAATCAACGATAGTGATATGGTCATTCAGTGTGTATTTAGAGAGTAGTTTTATCTCTGTAACCAGGAAAAAAGTTTTATATTCATGATACCAATCTGCAAACTTTGAGAAAACGAGTCATACTGAAAACAAATGCGAAGGATATAATAAGCCCGTACACTAGGCCAGTTTGTTTCAGATTCGAAGCTTCATCTCTATTATCAGCAATAACTCAAACAACATAATTTCTAAGTTATTCTTTCCGTTGTTTCTAATATTTCGATTTACGTATACAAAAGAATATAGGCGCTTCAACTAGTTGCAATGTGTGTTGGATGAAATATATAGAGTTTGTTCACGGTCAAAATGACAAAATTAAGATGAAAGTTTAAACTTTGTGCAATGTGCATGCGACTGGATTATATCACCGACTTCCCACCTGATAAAACCACTAGCAAACAGGTTAACGTTAGAACACCCTGCTGCATTTAACAGTTTTGTAAAGCAAAATCTTGTAGAAACATTTCAATGCGTTTTTTGTAGAACGTTTAATTGTGCTAAGTGGTAATAACATTCATCAGTCCTAACTTACTTAAACTATATAGATGCCTGTTTAACATATTGAGAAAGTAACTATCAAGCGTTTCGAAGAAAGATGAAGATTGCGACTGGTAACCTTAGCTGGTTTCAGAATGAATTTATTAGGAAGGCCATGTAGGACTTTAAAAAGATTCATTTATATGTTCCCCGCTAAAGAAAGCTAAACTTTCTTTTTGGAGCAAGAAGGGAGTTCTTGAATTCATAATTCAGTAATATTGATTAAAATTTTTAAAGAGTCTGCTAATTATCTGAATATATTCTACAAGAAAAAAGTCTCTCCTGAGAAACATTTGTAAGAAAAAATATGAAGTTTTATTCTTTCATTTAAGTGTAAATTATTAATATATGTCAAAATGCTGAAACTTAAAACTGCTTTCAAATTCCAATTTTTTCTTTAATATTCTTTGCATATTTAACAGTATCTTCCATGCTGTCATGCTTCTTTATTTTTTCCACAAAACTCAAAAGAATAACAGTCTCTTTTCTCTATTGCTATGAATCATTAAAGTTCTAAAGTGAGTTGCGTCTTGCATCTCTTACGTGATTATTTTGTTGTAAAGCTTTGACTCTATATTCATTCGCAAAATATTTATTCTTTATACCTGCTTGAAAGATGATATTTTCATGCCGTATATCATGTTTTGGCAGTATAAAAACATCTCAGAGTTAATTCTTCTGTCTAAAAGAAATACACAATTTTTTACTTTAAATATTTTTTGTAACTTTGATGCCCTTATTTCGGCATGAAAATGCATTTAGAAATAGTATTATCTCAAATTAAAGAAACTGATGACTATGAATAAAATGTTATTATTTTGTAATGTTGCAGACAACTTTGAGAAATGGTTTGCTTTCAGTTTGACTGCAGGCATTCACCGAAATAAAATGAAAAACATTATCTACTCTCATAATACCCGCATGAGATATAATAATAAGGAAAAAATTGAATTAAAATCATTTTAATGTTTAGATAAAAGTTTAACTATTTTTTGAAGTCTGTAAATTCATAAACAATTTAAATAATGCAGTAGTTTAAATGAGTTGTCTGATAAAACAGCAGTAATATCTAACATAAAAGAATATCTGCTATTGAAATGACATAAAATGAAGCATTCATGATTTCTATCGGTAACCACTTATCTCTCATTTAAAAGAAACAGTACGGCCACTGAATATGAAAAATGGTCATAATATAACTTGTTTTACAAATAAAACGGCAATGTTAAATATAGCATTCTTTTTTTTATCTAGATTAGTGATGTTTACTGGCATGTCTACGTTTATAATCAGTGGATTTAAACTGTTATACTATTTTCTGCAATTTCGACAGTTTTGCAATAATAATTAAGCATATTCTCTTCAATTTAAGATTATCCTTTACATCCTATAAAAACAAATGGAACTTCTTTCACTCTATATTTTGGTTTATATATCAACCAAAAACACTTTTCTGTGTGAATGAACAATATTCCATATAAATATCATTAATATATATATATATTATAATAGATATTTTATAGTAATAGCTATTTGAGCATCTGGTTAACAGCATTTCAATGGGTCGTAAAGCTGAATTCTTGAAGTTATGTGTATATCAGCATTATTTTATATTGATAATGCTTTTTAATTTTATTACATGTAAAAGCGAAATTCAAAAGCTTTATGCATCAATTGTTTTTTTTTCTCCTAACATATATTCAATCAAAATATTCTTTCGTTAAGCTGTATCCACAGTGATTATTATAGAGTTAATAAAAACATTTTCTGTTTCGCGACAATTAAGTGATTACTGAACTATGACATCTGTCAGCATGTCTAATGTTAGATTTTTCATTAGAGATGTTCTTTCATTCTATTCTCTTCAAAACTTCTGAAATCCAATGATTCAGAATTTACAATTGTTTCAGCAAAGAAAGTATCACTGTGGAACTTCTTATAGTTAACTAAATTAAAGACTAGTTTTCTTTTATAGAATCTAAAATGAAGAAAAGAACAACTTTTCCAGTATAAAAAAGAGCATTGTTAACAAAATTAGGTTATACGTTTCCTCAAAATTAGATTAAAGGTTAAACAAAATTAACTTAATGGTTAAAATTTTGTATCTATGTTTCTTTTTAAATTTCCATTTCATATGCGTCTCACATTCATTCAAGAGAAAAATCCTCTATTTCTAAAATCTTCTAGAACTTATATAGCAGAAGATTGCCCTTGCGTATCCAAATAATTATTTTATAAAATTCTGCGAATGCACATATGGTATATTTTAAGCCTCTCATTCATAAGACCTTTGGAACACCAGGAACTTAGAATACTGGAACAGCCAAGCTTCTCTTTCAGATACGAAAAATTTCCTATTCATTCAGAAACCTCAATGACAGCATGCAATTTTAACTGGTTGATATACAAAAGAGGACTCTACTTAAATGATGGTTATTAGGGATATTTGTTAAGAGGAAATGTGTTCAGTTTTAAGAAAATCTCCTGTCCTCCGAACACACTCGGGAGAGTCACTCCAACAGACAAAGTACGCGTATTGTGTGTTCAATAAATCATAATTAAAGAAGTGGGATGAAAAAATAATAAAGATGTTTGGGCCGTCGTTCTTTGGTTGATCTGGCGTCCGGGGCTTTTCGGATTTCAAAGATTCAAAAGTACACTCCGTCAAAAAAGTAAGCGAACAGTGCGCGATACTTAGTTTTTCTCGTTACTTGGTTGCTCGTTTTATACTGTTTTTCGCTTCGTTTTAACTTTTTCTCACAGAAATCCGATAAGAAGATACAAGAGAATGTTTCAGATTCACAAAATTCTTAAACGTTTAATTTTTGAATCAGTTTCACTATCAGTAAAATTGCATGAAGTGTTAAGAACCTCACATTTTTTCGTCTTTTCATTTCAGCAGATCATAAATGAGATAAGACATAAGGAGAATATAATATAAGGAATATAATAATATAATATAGGAGAATATAAGATAAGGAAATAAGGAGAATATAAAGAGAAGAGCTAGTTATAATAATAATCGATTAAAAGTAGATGTGAAATGTATGTAATTTTTATAAGCGTTATTTGTTAATTTAACAGTGACTCTAAGAAATTATTTTAATTCATTCCGAACAGACGTATAGTTTTCAAATTATCCGATTTCATAATGCACAATTACATTCAATAATTGTAACTTAATTGAGCTTAAGTTTTCATTCAACTTTGAAGTTTTAAACTATAATTTATGTTTTTCAATGTATTAGCTACGACTACTCAGATAGCACGTTAGTTTGCAGCAAGTTTGATTTTTACTTGATATTCCCTTGTCATGGCAAAATTTGACGCGTCAAACTTGAAACGAACTTGTAGCAAGTTCGCTGTGACAACTAGCGCCACTCCTCGCATCGAACTTGCAGCAACGCATTTGCTGCAAGTTCGATGTGACAAAATAGCGCCACCTCCCTTGCAAATCAAATTTGCTGCAAGTTTTCAAAACAAGCTTCCTGCAAAGACAGTACAAAGAGATAATTATCTTTGTCTCTGTTTTAAAAAAAACATCCGATTTTTAATAGCATCTCCTAGACCGACCTTCTTTTTATTAATTCAATAAATCAATGATAATTTGTAAAAAAAACTAACTTTTTGATAAAAAAATTTTTGAAACATTTTCCATCTTTTTACTAAATATATCACTCGCACTTTAAAGAAAACTATATCGCCTGTTTCTTAATGTTGAAATTTTAGCGTTTATAAACAAAATTAAACCGAAAAAACAGTCAATGTTTGTTGAAAAATAAACTTATACATTTTGTTCCATTTTAAAGTAATTACTTTTGAACTCTAATTCCATAATTTATTCTGCTAACGAAACGTAGTTTTTAGCGAAAATCGCTCTCTCTTTCACTTCAAATCATATTCGCAACTCAACAAATTAATGAAATCAAGAGAATAGTTTAAAATAAATCGTATCCGAATCGAATGAAACGATGTATTAGCGAAATCTATCTTCTCATCTCAGAGATTAACTGGTCCAGTGATTACCGCGTCAGCTTCCGAACCGGTAGGTCGCGAGCTCTATCCTGGGTTGTGTTCGTACTCTGTTTTTGCTATAGTTTGCAATGCAAGCTTGCTGCAAGTTCGTCCTATGGTGACTTCAAGGCTTGCGTTAAATTGCTGCAAGCTTGTTTCACACTTGTTGTGACAAATTTGCAGAAAGCTTGCAGACTTGCAGTGCAAATTTGCTGCAAACTAAAATTGCTATCTGGGCATGTATTTCACTGTGAATAGTTAATTATAAATAAATAGTTAAATACATAACATGTGGATATCAATAATCTTATGAGGATTAGTACATTTTTTCCAAATATATGTTCTAGAAATGTCTAATTTAATATAATATAGGGGAAGAACGAGATTATTAGACATAATAAATGTGTTCATCAGAAACCAATACATTTGTCAATCACTGTCTGGAAAAGAAATTTTACGCAAATGTCCTAGTAAATCAATATATGCCGGTTATGTATGGAAAATAATATTTTTATATTATATCCCTCCTGCTAATGCGCTTTTATTATTGGCCAATAATTTTTGGTTTAACAAGAGTTAAGCCCGGAGAGCATTAACTCTGATATACTTTTCAGCTTCAAACGTAACACTTTTTCAACACAGTGAAAACAATGTTGATTATTTCTTAAAATCGTATTCTTTAGAAAAAAATTATGTTACATAGCAATTCTTAAGCCTAATTACTTTGCAATTCTCATTGTTACATTGTGCTAGTTTTCCTTCAAGCTTGTAAGAACATTTATCTCGCTATTGTAAGTCAATATATAAATGGAATATAAATTCTCCCCAAAAGTGAAAAAAACTTGTTGTTTGCTTGGCAAAGTGCCGATATCTAAAAAGAGTGAAGCAATCTGAAACAAATATTCCTTTTGATTGTCAAATTCATTTCATGAAATGAAATAATCTTATTTTCATACTTACATTTTGTAAGAATATTTTTAAACAAGAGGGTATAAAATCAAATTAATTGAAACATGCTTCATCAAATATGCCATTGGGCAGATCAATTGAATGCTTTCTGCTTATAGCACTTTAATAAGTAATGTTCTATTTTAAATTTTCAGCCTTTAGCGACCAGCTTCCTCGACAGTACTAATTACTGAGTTTTATCCATGAGAAATCGTAATTCTAAAATAACCTCAGAGGTGACAAAAGTCGCCATGCCTTATGACATTCATTTCTTGGAAATAACTAAAAATAAAGTAAAATTAATGCGCAACAAATTCTTAAAATTCAAGTAATTCCATAAATATTAGTCTATATCTAATTTCCAAAATTTTAACACTTTAATCCCGAGGGGACATTTTCCTCCCAGCTCCTTTGAAACCGGGGATTTTGGAGGGGATGCCACAATGAAGTGGACTCTTCCTTTCAGTGTGGCCTTTACCCCACAGTCACACTCCCCGCTATTCAAGATAATAAAGCTGTCAGCTTCCTACTTTGATTGATTTCCTCTCGGTTTTTCAGCGAGGCTCAACCCAGGTGGCCCGAATTGAAACAAGGTGTGGAAAAGACCCCAACAAGGAAAATTGGTCTTCCTACCACGCTTATCAATGATGCCATCTTTCTACCCAACCACCTCTCAAACGAAGGCAAGCGCCTCAAGCCGTCTTAGCTGTTAAGGCTAAACCGTAGACCGACCGAAACCGCCTAGTTAGGTATGAGATGGTTAAATATCCGTGGTATGTACATTTTAATTCATATTAATAAATAATTTTAAAATGCATAATAATAAATATAAAAATACTTATCCAAATCTCATTTCAAATGATATATCAGGGAGGTCATTTTAATATCAATATGAACCAAAATATAAAAACTTTATTACAAATGGGAACAATAGACACACAAACATGCGCTTATCTTTGAAATTTCTCTAAATTCCTCTCTTATCTTATCTTATGGAAAAATTCTGATTATAATAGCGATATAAATTCCATTCTATACCAATAAACTTCGTTTGAATAATTTCCTTTTTATTAATACTCAGAGCTCAGTACTATATATATATATATATATATTTGTTATACATATATGAAATAATAATCGAAAGCAGTGATGAAATAATTAAGTCCCTTCCCAAAAGTCTGCAAGAGGGAAAAAAAGACGAGTTGACTTATAAGAAATTCGTCGAACAAATTAAAGGTTTATTTTAGTAAGTAGAGAATCTTTTTTTGCCAATGGATATTTGAGCTATTTCTTATAAAAAATCTTTTTTTAATGAAGAGAATCATATGATTCGGTATGGCATTAATAAATACTACCAACAACATTTCCATTCCAGATCCTCACATATATAGAATTTCTACGTAATTTAATTAATTAATGCAGGTCGATAAAATGTTGAGTTAGATTAAGCTAAAATATATTATGAATATCACAGCAATTTAAGAATGCATACTCCCCAAGTGACCAAATGCATCATTATATCTATCATTACTTTATCTCCTAATAATAAAAAACATTTTTCCGAATCCGTTCATGATTATTAGATAACTATGCAAAGTTTCTTTAAAAAATGCACATTGCACACCTAGAAGAGCAAAAATTGGTTGCCATAAAATACGACGTTCTTGTACACAAAGATGATATTATTTTTTTTATAATTAACTCAACTTTTCCCCTCATCTTAATGTCGCCAGATTCAGTTAAAAAGTAGTTTTAAAAGTACTTTAGGATGAAAGTCCTCTCATCAGGGAATTCTTTAAGATCGAGGGAATATTTTCATCTTCCTTACTTGTTATTCACAACGCGTTGGATATTAAGTCATCAACTTCTTTTCTATTTATAGCCATTCTCAAAAACCTTGTACTTGAAAATTATTGTAGCCATAGGAACTAAAAATGCACAGATTTATGTACAATGAATATACTTGGCAATTGCATGTCGTGTCGTATATTTTGAAGCACTGACAAGCCACAAGGTTATTGGTTTCAAATGCATTATTTGTTTCACTTTTTTTCTGCATATTTTCAGCAAAAGACTAGTTAAAACATTTTTCAGAAGATGTTCAAATCTTTTATAAATATTACAGTTTAGTGAGCTTAAATAAGAAGAAAATGGATTTATTGAAGAAATGAAAAAACTTAAATTCTGGTGAGGGTCGTTATTATTAAGTCAATGAGCTTTCTGTATCTTGGTCATAAATCACCTGGTAACTAAAAAAATTGAAATACATCTTTATAATTTTAAATTTCTGTGAAGTATCGATTTTACTCATAACTTGTAAAGGGATTTTACATCATTGAATTCAGAAATTAACCCCTTATGTCTCGCGGACTTCATATTGACGTGCATAGAATTATGGCATTTTTAGGCTTAAAAAATAAAATTTAATCATTAATTAGCTTTATAGTTTTTCGTTTCTGCAAAATAAAACATAAATAGACGAAAAGAGATAGAGATAAATATAAGAAAACGATTTTTTCCGATGTTTTATAAATCAAATCTTGGTAGCACATAAAGTCTTGCGTGCCCAAAATCGTTTGAAGAAGAAATGCGCGTTCACGAAAACTTATAAAAATTGCTAAAACTCAGAAATTTACACAGAAGCCTCATATTTCGCTTATTAGAACTTGAAAACTTTTGACTTTACAATGATATAAAAATTATCTGAGAAGAAAATATGGAAAAATTCGAGAAAATCGAAAAGCACGTAACATTAAAAACATAAAATTCGAATTTTTAAAAAAAGATTATGATTTTATTTCCCTCTAATGATACTCCATCACTGTGCTAAATTTGCTCCCGGTAAGTCACACAGTATGGGCGTGGATAAAAAAACGGACGTATATATATATATATATATATGCATATATACACAGAAAATAAGCTATTTTATAGCTTATAAGGAAATTCCGAATTTCCAAACTTAACAAATGAACAAAATATTAGAAAATAACTAAGAAAAAATATTTTTAAAAACTCTTTTATTCGTAAAAGTAGAAATTAATTTTTTAATAAAAATTCTGAGCGTCACAGCACACGCGAAAGCATTGATAGTTAAACTTAAGTAATTAGGGATTTCAATCATATTTATATTATATTTTAATTTTTTTCGAATGTTAAAGGATTTTCTTCTTGATATTCACTGTAGCCTAATTTCCTTGTCACTTGTTTTCAATGCCTCAAACTCATGTGTGTTTGGTTTGATATCCAGAGTTTTGATGAAATATTATTTTCTAATTTTTAAGGATCCAAAGAAGAGTGTTTTCAAAACACTCTAGTTATTATTTTCTACATTTTGGTGTTTAATATATTTCAGAATTTATTATAGTAAATATTATGGAATTTTAATCAATCTTTCCTCAAACTCACTTCCAGTTGTAGGCATTCGTATGGAATAAAAAAACTAATTAAAATTAATCCATTTACGGTAAATTAGGTTTAAAAAATGTTATAATAATAAACTGCCATCGAGGATACAAGAAAGTCGCACTTTCAGAACCATTCCATTTTCCCAAACATGTTATGTTACACCAAAGTACGAGTATATAAACATCTGAAAGTGATTTAACTAATTGTGCGTAAATATATTCCCTCAAACGTAAGTATTTCAGAACGATATCAGATATATCATTTAAACGAAAAGAATGAATACAGTCTATAGATTAAGCCGCAATAAATTATCCGAACATTACGATTCAATATCTATGATATGAGTATGCAAATTTCATTAAGTTTCCAGAAATTCCAATCACCCTATTCAAATGGTTGGCTTCAGGCAGGAACATATACATACTATCTTAACATATGATTTACTTATATCAAAAGTGGAAACAGTTCGTTAATCGTATAATGAATCACTGTTCATCATGAATAATTTACATGGCTTCTCATATATTTGATTTCATTAAATTATAATGTTTCAAATTCAGTTAATTATTATATTTAGAAATTGCCTCAGCAGACTGATTTCAGTGTATATCATAGGGCATTTCATATCCTAAAGAATGAGGGAATGATAACTAATTGTGGGAAAATTGTATAAAAGTACTAGCTTGTTCCGTTTTCTGACACAATTGTGTCTTTTCGTGTAAAATCGATATTACCTTATATATTTTTAATTGTCTTTTTTTACCGTATCTCATGCCGTTTTCTGTATATGTAGACTAATTTCGAATTTTGCTCTTAATGACACTAGTTATAGTCACATTTCGTAGCGCATACCCAATTTGCTATACCTAGGCGTCACTTAAAAGACTATATATGTAGTCGTTGTATAGTTAAAGGTTAGAGTCCAAGTCTTTAATGAATAACCAATGCATAGTAAAAAGCATCGTATATCGAAAATATCTGGTTTCATATATTTTGCTGGGATGTTAACACCCTGTTTTTGACCCTGCATGAGGGCTGTTTGTGAAGGATTACAGAAATTTGAATTTTGTTTAGATGGTAAAGAAAAAACCTGACCAGAATCTGCTTTATATTAGTTTCTACAAGACGGTTCAAAATTCTCAGTTAACTTGAGAACAGATTTTCGAACTCTTTGTGGTTCTGGCTTAGATATATGATTTCTAAACATTTCCTCAGTGCACATTGAATTCGCTCATATTAAATGCGTCAGAATAAATGACTTTCCATCAATAAGCTGGGAATGTTTGAAAAAATCCAGGTGACTCAGATGTCCTCTTATTTATATGACCAGTCTTCAACATCATGAATTTGGTGCTCAAGCACTTCACGTGCAGTTGCAAAGCAGGAGGCTCACGTAAAAATTCGTACAAATCAAACCAACAGCCCTACTGGGAAGGGTTCAATTCACTATTTGCTTCTCTAATCATCGATCATATTGACCAAAAATGGCCAAAATTGGGGGTTTGCTATAAAATAAAGCACAACTAATCAACCACACCACACAGACTGTCATCCATCGATTATGTTTTCACAACTTCGTATTTATTTTTATTCAATCTAGAAAAGTTCATTATATGACAAAATAATGCACTAATTATTAGTTAATGGAATTATCTAGTATTCTGCATTTTTATCTTTATAAAAGAAGAAATTTTTTGTACAAATAAAAGGTAAGTGACTTTGCGTTATAATAAATAATTAAATTGTTTCTAATCATTTGACAGCACAGAACAATTTCCATATTTTTTACCGATGGATATATTTTGAAAATTAGAGGTACTGAAGTTTATATATGGCTATTAACGGGGAAGTATCAGTAAGAAATGCCATTTCTCATTTTCCTGCCTCATACAGATTTCCAAATTTAATTAAACCTTTCAAATAAAAGTTATTTTCAAGAATATCTTTTAACTGTTACTGCAGAAACTGACAAAAGCAGGTGCTTTCAATTTTCGCAGAAATGTCAACGTTTTTTGACTGATTTGTAGCTGTTACCCTACTCTTGAAACTTATTGTATGTGGAGTATGGAAATGGCATGTCCCTTTTCTGTTTATAAAATGTGTGTGACGTTAATCAACAAGCTCCGTACTTCATGAAAATTGATATGATCCGTTAAAAGCTTCATTCTTCATAATTCAGCAATTTTTCTTATTCTGAAAAATATTATATTTTACTAGCTCTGCCTTTCTAATTAAAATAATCTATCAAAAATACAAATCATTGTCTGTGATCGTAATTTGATCGTAATTAATCGTAAATTAAGTTGGCATTTTTAGAGCTTCTTACAGCTGCATCTAATAATCTTATAGATACTAAAATTTGCACTAATTATTTTGCAGAGAAAAAAGATTAGTTTCGAACTTGTCTTACAGGGTTGCTTTTTCTCAAAACATAAATGATTTTAAGAAGATAATATTAAAAACTAAATGTTAATTTTTTAGCAATTTAACTTAATATTTATATAGCAAATGTGTTCATATTTTATCAAAATTGCGTACATTTAATATAAATGCAAAGTTAAAACACTTTGACTGGTATAAAAAGGGAACTCTGCTGCAATTATTGCATTATTATTCCGGGTGAACTAAAAACATAACTGACAGCGCCAATGACTTTGACGTTGAAAACACTTGCTTTGATAATCTTAATAGTTTAATGAAAGTGATGGAAATTCTGTATATTTGCAATGCGTGAATCTTACTGAGAAAAAATCACGAAGTGGACAGACAGCGGCGAGAAAAATGATGGCAAAATCAAGGGAACCTATTGGTATTTGCCTTAGACTCATACTACAAGGAATCTGTAATGATTAGACCTTGGCAAGATATAAAAGAGATTTGTCTATCTCGTTATTTGAAGTACTGAAATCACTTGTGACACATATGACTAATGGTAATGAATTAACCCGACAATGATAAATAACTTCTGATATATAACACACATAAAATATACTATTCAACTGAATAGATGTAGGAGTCTGATTTTGTGCAAAGAATATCTTCTGTCTAGTGTAATGAGAGATTTGCCCAAGTACATAATATGTTGTGACCAGGTAAGCGTAGGTCCTTTTTCGTATAAGAAGATGTATAAGTTGCCTTCACTCATAGAATTATTAATCACTATCCCTTGGGTTCTGTGCAATAATGGAGTTTGAGTTTTCGTTAATATACTAAGCTCAGATAAATTTCACTTTCTGTCTGTTTGAGAGATACACGCAAGACTTCGACTATTATAATGAAGATTCGGATTATAACCAAAATTTGTTTGTTAATAACGACTGCAAATCTGTTTGAGGGGGGATGGGGGAATCACAAAAACTGTTAAAGTGAATACAGCATCCTAGAGGGAGGTCCTGTAAAAAGATTAAAAGTAGTCGATGAAATTTCGGTACCCTCCGATTAAGGTTGTTTAGCGGTGTTTTCTCCCATTAAATTTTGTTAATGAGCTACAATAATTGCTCAAGTAGCATCTCTGGAGTCAAAATTCTTGGAAAGTCATATGACTGAAAGGGATGAGCCAGAGCTGCACATCAAACTAGAATCCTGCACACAAACTCATCCAATATATGATGAGTTTTAAGCCATGAAATTACAATTAAGCCAAATAACTCCCAATGTTTTGCAGAAAATGAAATGTAATTTGTCAGGAAAATGATCCTATCCTATTTCGAATTTGACATTTGCCCCTTCCCCCTTACATAGAATTAAACCACCGCATTTGTTTATAAAAGGGTGTTTTCGACTCATCACTAGTAAAATTCGATCTATTTTTGAAATCACATTTGCTTTAAACAACAATAAAATCACTAATTCCAACATAAATTCCTTGTGATACATGTAGTCTTTCATTCTCTGTGATACATGTAGTCTTTTATTCCATGTGATACATGTAGTCTTTCATTCTTTGTGATACATGTTGTCTGCGGACTAATTTACATATCTCTTGCGGCGGCTTTTCGTATATGTCGAATTTTGAGTTCATTTAAGAATAATTGGCACCAATAACTGAAACTTTGGATATTGGTAGAAAACATTAATTCTGCACTTGACAGCGAGGTCGGAGTACCATAAATTCCAGATCTGGGTCTGTCGCTCTACTGAGGCAGGTGAGGCACTGGAAGTAGGTGAAATTGACTTTACTGAGAACTCTACTAACACCCCATTAAAGTTAAAAACTTTAAAAATTAATCAGCGCATACCAAGCAGTCAATTTGAAATGTACACGGACGGTTCCAGGATTAATGACAATACTGGTCCGTCTGTGTGTATCTCACCAAAAGATGAAACCCGTATATTTATCTTTTTAAATTAAATGAAAATAATACCGTTTCCCAGGACGAGCTGGCGGCGATTTATTTTGATGTCCGCTGGGCTTTGGATAACCATAAATCGATCAATATTCACACTGACAGCAGGTAATCCATCGAGGCTCTGAGGAGTGCCAGGCCTAGATCTGCTTTTGTAATTAGTGTTTAGAAAAACTTCTATATAGCCGGTGATTTGGTGAGGCTCAACTGGATCAAAGAAAATGTCCCCAACCCAGGTAACGAGCCCGCGGTTCGCCATTCAAAATTAGCTACTCTTGAAGTAGAAGAATTAAGTATTCCGACTCCCTATTCTTATATTAAATTCAAAATTTGCAAAGAACTCATCAAAAACTGGCAGCTGGGACAATTATGATTCGGAATCTGGGAGGAGGGTCAAGAGTTACGTATGCTGTGTGGATAAGAAATTTTTAATTTATAACAAATTTTTAATCTTGTTCTTGACGTCGCACGGTCAATTGCCCTGTTATCTCCATAGAATTAAAAAAACTCAATTCTCCATTATGCCCATTTGGAAGACTCGGTGATGCAGACCACTACACATTCAACTTCTCTTTAACTAGAATATCACCTAAAATAACCTGCAATTCATCACGGCGTCGCCTGGATTAAAAATCTACGAAAAAACAGGGAATGTCTGTATCGTCTGGGAAAAATGTTTAGATTTTGTGAGGCCTTGTGCAACCGGATGAGCCAGAGCTGAGGCAGCCTTACTTTTAATCAATTTGGTTTTCAGCCTTCTGCAAGTAGTGTTGTCGACTGTGGTGCAGTCAACTTTTACCTTTTCACATGTTTTCTCGGTTTCTCTCTGAGTTCTGCCGGTCTTTGCAAGGGTGTTTCAATATAAATGTCTTTGTAGGTTTTAATATTTTTAATTATGGCTGTTCTTCTCTAATTTTTTTTCTTTTGTACTTGTATATGCTATGGAACCCTGCTTGTGTTTATTCATTGTGTTGGACACTTTTTATTTAATTTATTTATGTTTTAGTCGTTTTTTTCTTTACGTTTTCTTTTGTCATAAAACTTTTATGTTTTTTTTTCTTTCGCGGTGTATCTTGGTTGCTAGATATTACTTACACTTGGGGATTTTTTTGTTTATAATTTTTTTATTGTTATTTCTTTGTAATTTTTTGCCACCCTTGTTTCGTGTGCAGTATGTATATATTTCAAGATTTATGTGTCCCCTCCAGTCCGTGTAACGGCCTTAAACCCTTCCGAGTATGCTGGGTCCGAGTGGGTGTTAAATAAAAAAAAAATCAGTGAGTATATATTTTTCAGAATATGGTTTTAATTTTGGAGCCTTGTAATTAACATCTACTGAGTCGTAAAATGATATTAGTTAACCTCTCTAGCGACACAAATTCAGAAGCAAAAAATATATCCATTTGCTGGAAAAAGAATTGTGAATAACACCAGAAGTTTATAACAGCTTTAAAAGAAAGATTTCAAATAAAATATAAAAAAAGAAGTCCTTCTCATACGGCTTAGGAGAAGCTACAGTTATTTCTTGTCTTTAATTAAAATTTCGTAAAAATTGTAGTCTCAAAAAATATTTAAAATAAATGCAAATTAATTGTCTATTTATTACGCGACTGAAATAGATAAATAGTAAAAATAAAGTTATAATAACTTATAATGTTTTTTAAAATAAATTGAATGCCTTGCATTGAAGTTTCAATAATTTGCTTTGCCCTGTTACTATATGGGGCAGAACAACAATGAAGAATTACATTCTGGAGCGATGCGGTTTTTGTAAAATGTTCAATTTGTGTTATGCAATATTGTTTAACAATGTTTCATAAGGCGTCAAACCGTAGCGAGGTAAAAATCAAAATGCTCGAAACACTTCATTGCAGAAATATAAATGATTTGTAAATAAAACGAAGGGAAGAAAGCCACCATTTGCTACGCTCCTCAAAGGAAAATGGATTTCATTCAAATCGGGATTAAGTAAACTTTAGGGTAAAATTAAGATTCTTTAATAGAGGAGTCCCAAGGCCCCTTACCTATTCTGCTATCCCCTACACATTGTTATGTTAACAATAACATTTCAGACAGGAGGGATCAGAACAACGGGGTAAACCCCACTGCGTCTGCACAATATGTCCAGTAAATTCATATTAACGAACTGCTATGCAACCACGTGAAACAAGTCTGGGGAACTAACGATTAGTCATGGAAAATTCTTAGCATTGTGACCCGTTGCAGTTTGAAGCAAGTAATAACGGTTAATAATTTACGATCTAACGTTGCTTTCCAAAGCTGAGAATTCCGCTACGTCAAAGCTTGCACCGAATATTATTTCCTCCACTTCTAGAGGGAGGGGTTGCAAAAGGGGGGAGAACTTGTCTTGTTGACGTTTATACACTAAAGGGGCTCCGGTGTGAGTGATAACTGGATGAAAGCACGCAAACTATGCCATGCAAAGACGGAAAATGATTGTAGAAATCGCTCACGGTATACGACACTGGGGACCTAGAATTAATTATCCCATTTTCATTATCTACTCTTCTCTAGAGGCGAGCTTGGATATGCTCTCTATGAATAAAACTGTTTGTCTGACATCAAAATGTATAATTTAATATCACCACTGAATTACATTTCCAAGTATTTGCCTTGTGTTCTTGTTAATATGAACCTGGACATTGTTAAAGCGCATGAGATATGTTTAAAAATGATTAATATAAAATTAATTGTGCGAGTACATTTATTAAGCGTTTAATGAATGCACACCAATAGATTTTGCTCTCCTCGTCATGAGAGTATGAAGAATTTTACTTGTATTATTTTTCCTCCGAATTAAATCAGATTGATTCTGTACCCCAAGTTTGTACTATATTCATACCTTTTATAATTTTCAGAATCTAGAGTGAAGAAGATAATGCGTATATTAAAACACACTCATTCACAACTCTGTCGTTGCAGAAATAAAACTACATGGTTAAATGCTAATTAAAATTGTAGAAGCGAACTCAAACTGCTAGCATTTTTTATCATAAGAATTTTAAATAATTTTAAGAGAAAAGATAATAAATACTTAAGTTGATTTATTTGTTTTGGGCATTGCAAGAGTGGGTGGTTTATATAAAATGATGTATCCCTAGTGGCATAAAATATTTTGGTAAAGTTATGAAATTCTTAATCCATTTATAAACAATAGTTTTTATTAATTTATTTTGAAAACAGGTCTCCTATTCTTTTAGCACATTTCTCATAATGTTAAATATTCTTGAGATCTGTCATTTAAATATAAGTATAACCGTTAGCACTAATCAGTATATTGCATTTGCTTTCCAATATTAATGAGATAATTTTCAAAGAAGCAGGATTATGCTTAAGAATATTAATAAATAATTTCCTGAAAGAATTGTTAAAATTGAGGTTTATTTATATCTCTTAGGATTTCATTTCTTCAATGTCTTCTACTGTAATGCTTGGATTAATTTTAATGCTCTGATTCTCATTAAAACTACTATTCTGGAAAACTCTATGAAGTAATTAAAAGATTCAGATATATTTACTCGCTCATAAGAGGTACCAGAACTGAAATAGTCACATAAAGATTGGGGAGAAGCAATATTCAGTTCAACAATATTTGAGAGAAAGATCGTAGCTAAAAATATACAGTTTTCAATTAAGTTTTCATAAAAATCTTCAGTATTGAAAAATACTGAATATTACTTTAAAAAATATTCACTCATATCTTTTGGAAGAAGAATCTGGAGTTTTATATATAAAAATTTGCCAAAATTGCAAGCAATGCATAATTTTGTTACAACAATGAAACTGGAAGAAAAATAGTTCATTTTGTCTAGCTCAAATCAAATGATCTCAGAAGTTTACATCCAGAGAATAAAACAGCTATGAAAGTCAGTTTTACGAGTGGGTCAAATATTTTTTGAGGGAAAGAATACAAATTATAATTAAAATTTTAAGATTGATTCAAAGAGGGACGGTTGCAATGAAAATAATTTACCTCCCCAACTACATTCTGAGGCTATGATTTAATATTTTATTGATTTTTAAGTACTGATAGCTGAAGTCTCTAATACTTATTGAACACCAACGGAATGATAACAACACCTCTCAAATTAAACTTCATATAGAAGCGTTTCAGAAACCTATTTAGCACTTGGCGGAGAAACACAAAACCTTTCAAAAGTGTTGAAACACCGTAATAAACGCCAGCTTGGGTACCTTAAGCAAACAGGGAACCTCCCCTTTCCTACCTCCCCCTCTATTCAAAGAAGGAATAGAGGGGTCTTACAACACGCACTGACTTTTCAAGTCGAATGCTACCGGCTTAATTAAAACTTGAATGTCGGGCCGCCTTTCATCTTCTTTACGTTGTCGGCTGTTGAAAAGAGAGATTAAAGTTGGGGAAGTAGAGAGCTACCGAACTAAGTTAGAGCATTGGCCCATGCATCGGTTAAACCGATTCTACGGGAATAACTCGCTAATCGATAAAAGTTTTCTCGCGATTTTGTAAAAAAATAGTGCTCTATTGAAAGGGCAGTTTGGATGCTGCACTTGAAAATAAATTAAAATTTCTCTTCCCCTGAAATTTCTTTTCGCTAATTTTCCTAGCGGTGTTCAATCATAACTAGTTTGTTGGGGAAAAGAGGATTTGGCCTCAAGCTATTACTCATCAAAGGATTATTCGTCGAATGAAAAGAGCAGCTCGGCGATAAATTCCAGACTTAACATATTTTATTGTTTTTGTTTATATAATGTATGAAGAATTGCTGAATTTATTCTTCAGCATTCATTGAGATGTCGTTTATTATTCGGAGACTTACAGAAGTTTAGTATTTATTTAAATTCAATTCAGCTATCAAAAATCACATCCCTTAATTGGAACTTTGGTTTTAGAATTCCTGCATTTGCAAAGGATTGTTTATTTTTGAGAGCTGTATTAATGAATTTTGACACTCAGTAATAGAAAAAGATGAATGTTTACGTTCTGCAAAAAAATCAAGTTTGTTAGAAACATGGAAAATATTTTGTGATTTTATTCATGAATATGCATAGAATTTGAATACAAAAACGATAGAAGAAAAATAAATAATTTATTGGTTCATTTTAAACGATGAATCTTAATTTTTACCAAATGAACTTATATGTTGCTTTTTTCCAGTGTAGCATTCTTAAACCATCCATGAAATTCACTAATGTTTTGAAATAGCGTATATGGTTTGTCAATATTTTTTCAAATGTTTCATTGTAAGCGATAAATAATTCAGCTGAATTATTAATAAATTTAATAAAAAACAGTTTATTAAAAACTCACTTTTACTAGTGTACTAACAACAAATTTTTAAAATTTATTTATTTTCTACCTTTTTATCTCTAGATCCTTTATTTCTAAAACTAAACACTAGGTGGTGGCATGGGAACTAAATTGAAATTTTATTTCATTAATGGTTAACTGATAAATGTGTAAGGAAAATATTCAAATAGTGTGTAGTCATTGAGAACACGCCTCTGTACAAAATTTCTGATCTCTGGCACACCAAAAAGCGAGAAAAAAACCAATTATTAAACATCACCTTTACGATAATGTTAAATATAAAGGTTTGAAAACATTGTGAAGGCCAGATGGTAGAGCCTCACGAAAGAAACCCTATCGAAGTGGGTGTGAGATCCAATTACATCAGACAGGCTCTTTGCATGCAGTTATTGTGCACGTTAAGTCATGTCTCTTAATTAATGCAACATTTCCTCTGTTGTGTTTTGAATATAGCGCTAATTCCATTCTTTTATACTTGTATTTTACAGCTGTAAGCACAAAAATTATTGAAAGTTGGATTTTTTTTGTCATGAAATGAGAATGTATTTTTTGCGTAGCTTACAGTTGTGATGATTTGCATAGACCAGACAATCATTTTAATTTTGTCTGTTTAATTTGTCGTTCTCCATTCCGGAAAATAACTGCCAGACAGTGAATTTTATTTTCATCAGCATTCATCATTATTTCTGATGGTATGACAAGACATCAGTATCAGATATATTGCCTACTGCTATAGCAGCTAAGATCAGCTCAATAATCAGTGGCAGCGACTCGGGGTGGCCGGAGGGGCGAATGCCCCTTTTTTTGAGGAAAGGTTAAATTTTTTATTCATTTTAGTTGCCTAAAACTAGGAATTATAATATAAAACAATAGTGTCCGGGAAAGCTAGCTAATTTTTGAACTAAATTTTTAAATTTTTTTGCCTACTCCTTATTTTTAGTTATTTAGAAATTTTTTGCTCCTCGCACTTTTCAACCAATCGCCGCTACTGCCAATAATTATATTATAGCGTGTAGCTCTTATGATAGCGTGTGGTTCCTTGTCTGACAGCTGATCTCAGTCCTATAATCAGTAATAAACCATTTCTCATGTGCAATGAAAGTTTGTATTTCCTCGTCTAACAGCTGAGATCAGTCCTATAATCAGTAATAAGCCATTTCTCATGTGCAATGAAAGTTTGTATTTCCTCGTCTAACAGCTGAGATCACTCCAATAATCAGTAGGATATTTTCCATGTTCTATGGAAGCATGTGGTTCATCGTCTAACATTTCAGATCAGTTCAATAATCTGTAAAAATTGAAAAAAAAGTATTGACACAATATTTAAATTAAAATCACGGAATCTTAATTGTAAATTAATTAATAAATAATACTTTTTCCTCATTAGATTTTTTACAGTGAACATGGACCTGAATCTAAAGTTCTTTCCTTTTGATATACAGAAGGAAAGACATTCTTGTATGAGCCATTTTCGTTTCTCTGTTTCTTTTAAAAACTTTGTCTTACAAATGAGATAAACAAGTGTTGTGAAAAAAACGAAAGTGTGTAGTAGAGGTGCACTTTCACAAAATAAATTTTCCACGCTCTTCAAATTTGCGTCGGGTATGTGACAGGAATTCTCCTAAATTAAACTCTTGCTTCTGAGTTATTTACATTCTTCTCGTTTAAGTATCTCGCTTTTATCTCATTAACTTTGGTGTTGCTTCGAGGATATTTTTTTGTTATCTTGGAAGGAAATTACGTGAAAATGAAAAGTACGTGACTTTTCTGATTTTTAATATCATTCTGGGCATTCTTCAAGCAAGAACAACGCATTATTTGAGATTAAAATCTGTTTAGTGATTACTTCGAAAGATGCAAGGATTCAGATATTTTGTAAGTATAAAAGTTAACTCAATTATAAATAAATAAGCGAAAAGGTATTTTCCGTTAATTTAGAAAATTGTACAGAAATTTTAAAGACATCATCACCTTATCCGTTATGCCTTTCTCTCTTTAGACTTCGTAATTAAAGTTTTCTAGAAATAACTAAGCAATTTTATCATCGTCTAAGTTAAGAAGAAAATGAAAAGGAACCGATGTTTATACACCAAGGAATAATCAAAATCTTTTTCTCGTCATTTTATTCGAAATAACTTAAGTATATTGTGCTAATTTATGTGCTAATACAAAACATTTCTGATAAAACATTTTTTGAAATGATCCTTTTGAGGAATGTAATTATCCCAAAGTCTCTTGAGACGCCATCTCATATAAACGAGTTTTCAAAACATTTTTGACTTCTCAGATACGCATTTAGGAATTTTTTAATTATTTTTAACAACCTCGAGCATTATGTATCCCTTGTTAACAACGAGAGTTTGTTTCACCCTTTTTGTAGAATTGACAGTGGAAATTTCGTAGAGGTGGCACAGTTACGAGATCAGGTTTTCTTAAAAATGATTTATTATTAATCCAATTCATAATACTCTTCACTGGAGAAATGAAAACAATAAAATAAGTTTTTTAAAAATACTTCTCTAATACGAAAAATATTTCCAAGACTCATAACCCGATCTCGTGCACGTATATCATTCTCCCGTTCTCATCTCCAACTGACAAAATCATGTCCACAAGCAATCACTGCAGTTATGTATCAAAAACCCGTTTTATTTGCATTCAAAGTATTGCCAACCGTAGATGACTAAACACGCACCGATCGGGTTCGAATCATTTGAGATCATGGTATGGAATGGAAAAATACCTAGGGGCACTACTAACCTCGGATCCGAAAATAAATTTATTGCTAAATTTTTACAAAATGTCTAACATCTCTATTAGCACAAGATGCCTTAAAATATTCATATGATATCTTTACTATGTTATGTTGCATTCAGAATATCATAGCAACATTGAGGAGATATCGTAGAATATGATATTATTATGAAAATCAAAATACTGCAGTTTAAAAAGGAAATGAAAAACAAATGCTAAATGAAATTTAAAATGCAAAAATAATCGTAAATTTTCAAAAAATGCCTCTAATAAATTAAGATAGAAATACGTAAAGTTTTCTTCTGGTTCTTCTTTAAATAAATATACAGTTTTTTAACCGTACATTCTCGACTATTTGCCGTGCAGTTCCGTGTTTCTAGGAAATAGACCGACTTAGAACACATTATAAAAACGGAGTCTTCTCATTCCGTATTATTACAGCATCGAGTATTCTTAATAATCGTGACATGAAGGAAAAATATTGAATTGCATTATTTTATTTCATCGATATAGATAACTTTTTGTTACCAATATAGAAATCTGCCAGCTACTTCCATTGTATCATTCACCCGAAACAAGCATTTAGCTTCTAGATAGAATTCCCATTTTTTCTGAAATATTTTAACAAAATGAAATTGTATTTTTTTGCAAAAACACAAATCAAACCAAAATATAAAACATAATGATTGGTCTAATTTATAATCAAAGTCATCTGCAATCAAAAAATGATTGCTTATTTAGGGTAAGTTTATTTATTTCCGTATCAACTTCCCATTTCTTCTCTTAGCTTTTGACCAGCATGAAACAAAATTGTGTCATGAATGAAAAAGGCATGAATGGGTAATTTTTTTAAAAAAAAATCCTTTAGTAATTCAGGGCTTTTTCTGAATTCAAAGAATGTTTGAGATATTCAAATTGAATTAATATAATTAGACAAGCTGCGGAGTCTTTTAATTACTGGTTTGAAATGACTGTAAATGTTATAAGAGCTTATTTTTCTCCGTTCCATTTATCATTACAGGAATTCTGCAATCAAATTTCAGTCAATATGTATATAATAAAAAGTCCTATTTCAATTTGATTCGTATGCAAGAAAAAACATCATTGGGACTCGCATGTCTGCAGGCGGAGGTGTGGGACAACCCAGTGTAGTTTCCCCTGATAAACAAAATAAATACAAACTAAAACATAGGTCATAGGATATAATATATTTCATCAATACACTTAAAAATGAATGAAAACCAACCGCATAAATGTTTTAGTTTTTTGTTTAGCCGCATAAATAAAGCAACCGAATAAAATTTTCCATCCTCAACACGATTATGCTTTTAATGTATCTTTGTGGAAATATTTTCCTTTAAAAATCATTTTAATATACGTCATAGGACACTACATTACATATTCAGTGTTTTTGTCTTTCGCTTAAAGTGACCAAGACTCAATAGACTTTCTCAAATCTTTTGAAAATATAACATTTCTAGGTAGATTTTCCTCTTTATTCTCCGTCGTAATTCTTCCGTTTCTTGGAAAAGGATCTTCCACCACTTAAAGCTTGTTACTTTTCATATTTACTATTCTCTCGAATTATCTGAATGTTCGAATTCGGTACTTCAGTCATGAACGTTAAAATATTCTTCATCAGAAACACTTTGACATTCATCAATAATAACAATCTTCATTTAATGAAACTTCAGCAATCATGCGCTCTAATCGTGCCATTTCATTTTTATAAAAGCAAAATAACAGATTAACTCGCATTAAAGAATGAGACATTTCAAACCAAATCTTACAAAACGAGAATGGGTATCATGGACAGAGGAGCCAGGTGCTTAACACGCCAAACTTCAAGATATGAATGAAAAATGAAATATATCGCTTTCAAATAATCAACGAAAGGTATAATATGATCTTAAAAGAGATTACAGTAGGTCCTACCCATTTCTGATATGGGAGTGTAAGAACGAAGATGAAATAAGGCCATGGGTTGTTGATCACCCCGCGAGAGTTTAAGCAAGATTGTATTAAAATGAACGATATAACCCACCAAGGGGAGTAAACCTGCAAGTATGCTGGACAAGTGAGGAAATCTGTCACAGGACATGGTCCGTTCCTTTCTTTACTTCAACCTGTGAGGTCGTCGCCCAGTGTTACCGGGGTCTGATCAGCGATCAACAGACTTAAAGATGTCACAGAATTTCACCACATCAGAATTTTAAAAATCTTCTTGAATACATGACTATTTTACAGGTCAGTTTACAAGTGATATGTACATTCAAGAATAACAAGTCCCGTATATGTATCGCGAAAGTCAATAATATGCGTAACATGACTTAGTCGAAGTTACCAAAGGTGAGTATACTCGTGAAGCAACTTTATCATAAAGTTCAGGAACTATGAGAGTTCAGCAAACTGTAACAAGTCAGGGCGAGTTATGAAAACACCGAGGATTGGTACATGAAATTTAGGTTATCAGAATGCTTAATAAACTGCAGCAAATCCACCACAGGGATGCTCTTACGCAGGCTCTGACTAAGGTTTACTCAGGATGAGGAAGAAGACACCGAGGGTCGGTATATGCCAATGAGGTTATACAAACGCTCGTAAATTCACGCAATCCACCAAAGGGGTGCTTTTATTACATGCGACAGATCACCATAGGAGCTAGTCCAGCCAAAGATTTGGCTATAGTCACGGGGTCAAACATATGCCAGTTTCATCTAAGTTCAGATCTCGTAAAACAACACAACGAAGTTAGCTCTCCTCGTGTTTTCTTCTCAACTCTCTCTATCTGATCGTCTTCTCCTTACCCCCCTTCTTAAACCCTTTCCCTCAGAGGCCAGGGGAGTGGCTGATGAATTATTTCTCGGTGATTCGTTCCTAAGCTGGACACATCATCCAGCCGCAGTCGTGTGCTTACCTCCATGATCTTGATTGGAAGCGGTCAACTCTTAACGGAACGTCTTTGTCGGCTGCACGTGTGTGGGCCACTCAAACGATACCGCGATCACACCCTGGACCCCTCTGTGCTTTCGAAGACCGGGCCGTTTTTACCACCCAGTTTTATGACTCTTTAACTTCCTTTCCTCGCTCCGGGTTTTCATTGTGTGATCCGCTGTCGTGGGAACGAGGTAGGGGAGACGTCACAACCCCTTCCATTTATCGAATAGTACCATCCACTATGTGACACCTAGCCTATTGACTCTCTCTTAGCTTATTATGAAACCTTCTACCTCACTGGAAAGTCTTTGGCACCAAAGAGTTCTTAAGAATCCGATTTCAAGAAAAAGAATAATAAACATGATTAAATTCATAATAGACAATGGAAGCATAATCCGACTGTAATAATCATCCAACTGTCTTTGAGCAATACTTCTATCTATATTACATACAGAAACGTGCTAAATTCTTCTTTTCTTATATTTCTATAAAAGTAATCTCTCTAATCCTTGCATTCTACAATTAACACGCAATGCTTACCCATCTTAATTACGATAATCAACAAACTGCGCAATGATGTAAGCTATTTCATGTTGTTCGTCATCATCTTCATTCATCATTTTCCTTTCATTCATACAATTATAATCAAGACATTATGTATATTTCTTTATTTTGTTGTAAATTCTATGTGTAATCATCAGCTTTGTAATTTTTTAAAAATTCACCTGTATGTTATAATTTTTATTTATTTATTTATATTTATTTATTTTATTTACTTTTTTGCAATTCAATAAAGTCCACCTACATCTATACCAAACAGGTTAGGAGCCACATGAACTCTAGAGACGGCGGTATGGTGTGGTCTTAAAGTGTTAAAATGTTCAGTTCAAAAGCATATAATTCATATTAATATGCATAATATGTTCTACAAATTCAATCGATAAATTATTCTTAAGATTTCACAAATTTGTTTAAAAGCAAGACAGTGCGTTTTATTCACAATAAAAGCTAATTTTTTTGGGCCTTAAACAAACTAGATTAATATAATTTGGCACTTGAAAGGTTGAAAGGATTTTATGTTATAAAAAAAATGCAAACATCATTTTGTAAAAATCATATATTTTCCATCACATGCATCTTAAAACACATGTATCCTTGCCTTTGATGTTGCTAGTAGCATCATTTGGAATTTAACGACTTAACATATATGCTCGAGTGTACCTCGTGCATTGAATCATCGTATTTTCAAACATAAAGATTAAAATGAAATCATTCAAAGAAGTTATTATTCAATACAAAAAATTATATGGGATCAAGAAACATTTTAAGTGCTCAACGCACATATACAAAATAACAAAACAACAGAACTTTGGAGAATAGGCATTTTCGCTTCATTCGACCAGATAATGGGTTCGGGGAAAAGTGACCATAAAGCATTTTTCTAATGATTAAGTTTGCTAAAATAGATCAATGAATGTTTCAATGTAATCGTTAAATTGTTTTTCTTTGAAGAAAGTACCTTCTAAAAGAAAATTCCAAACTTTCCTTAGAAACGAATCATATAATTAATGTAAATTTAGTGTAAAAGACAGTAAGTAAGAATTGTTCCTGTTTATATTCGCAATCAGGCTAGCTTTATCAGTTTTTCTGATCTCAAACCATTTTTGCCTTTAATTGAAATGCAAATGACATAAAATTAAATATATTTTCCATCTTTAAATAAATAGTGTTAAATGAGAAATAATAAAATTTCTTCCGTTTAAATAGATGATGGAAATACCCGTTTGATGAATTCGTATATTTTTTAAACAAGGAACATATCCGAAACGCTGAATTAGTAAAATTTGATAAAAAAAAATCCAAAAATAAACATAAATATGTTTTATTCCAGTTCCTCTTATCCATTCAACTGGTGCCAGCAAAGCCAGAATTCAAACTCAATGCTTTAAACTTAAATCTTGGCTAGTATTTCTTTCCTCACTTGAGAAATATCGGTCATGATCTTATAAAAGGGTACAGCAAACTGCTTGTCGACTGAATAGAGGCCTGGCTTTATGTCAGAATCTTAAGCTGAAAATGTCGACCGAAAGAGTATATCTTCCCTGGATAAGAAAGGAAATATGTCCGCGTCATAAGAGAACTGAAATATATTTAAGGAAATGTACCAGATGTTGTCAGAATGAAACATCTTATCTTTGTGGATTTTGATTTGAGTTTTAGTATAAAATATTTCGAAATTCATGGGAGGATATATTTATAGGGCAGTGTGTTATTTTCAATTATCTCTTTTCTTAAGTAATTATAATTATTGAAATAATAAGATATACATGTACCTGATGAAACTAATCTACTGAAGAGTTTTCTTTTAATTAAAATTGCCATTAAATGTAATAATTTAAATAAAATATATTAAATAATTCTTTCTGAAATAAAATATAGATGAGTCGAGTGATTTTTACATCTGGTCATTAAACTGAACTAGATTGTAACAACAACAAAAACAACTCTTCTCCACCGCAACTAAAACCTTTTAACGTTTATTTTTTATATCAGTGATTGTGAATCATAAATAATAAATATTTAAACATTCTCTCTCACAAGGAATTCCTTATTTATATTTTAAAGCTATTAAATAAAGTAAATATAAAAGAGGTAGAGAATTTTGCTTGCATAGAGGCTGTTTTAAATTGTTATATTTGTTTAGAGAGTCTGTTTGCACATTTTTGAACGAATTGGATTTACTTCATGTACGTATATCAAGATTTACAAAGTTTTTTGTTTTGCTTTTTCTTTCTGAATGCTCTTGTTTTCAACTTTCATTTGTCATCTTTATTTCCATTAAAAACGGCTACACTTAAAAATAATATCAATGCCTTTTCCACTTATGTTATTTTCCACCACAATTCTTTTTTCACTTTCATGTTATTAAATAAAGTGAAATAGAATCGGTAACAAAATCAGTACCATCTCTTAACGCAAACTAAAACAATTACTCATGTTGCAGAATAAATTTCAGAACAAAAATATGTAAAAATTGTCATTTAAATGGCATAAACCATATACAAAAATACATATTATATATGCCGAACATGCTTATTTAAAATGTGTCAAGAAAATCAGAATCTGACCATGTGTAAGATCTGACAGAAACTCTTTTTACTTATAAGGCACAGTGAATATTTGATGTTACGAACAAATGCATTTTATTTTGGCATATCTGATAATTTTCATTGATCATTCGTACATTTCTATTCTTAATAAGGTTAAAACAGTTTTAAAATGAAACTGATAACATAAATCCTTATAACCACTATTGATATTTACGAGGGTTGATGGTAAAAAAGGTGTTACAGAAAACATTAATTACACCAAAAGAATTCATTTTGCACCGATAATTTTTCCCTCAGAAGGGCAATAGATAATGCTAGTAGATTTAATCAATTTGTTGTCAAAGTTCGTTGAACTTCTGATATCGAGAATCGTTGAAAATTGGTCTCTCGTTGAAGTGCGGAGCGTAATAGGCTTCTTATGAACTAAGGATTTTTCTGAATGTGAAATTCACTTTTAAATCAATGAAGTTCATGGTGAATATGCAATGAGCAGACAGAATGCAGCGAAATATTGTCAATCTTTTGAATCGTGTAAGGAGCTAATGTATGCCTTTCATCCCACTGCTGGTAAAACTCAAAGCCTCAAGTGGGAGATGCTGTAGCATTCTCCATGTAACCCTGACTTGACTCCCAGTGATTATTTCTTTTTTCCATTAATCAAGGAGCACTTGTTAGGAACAAGGTTCTTTTAAGATGATGAAGCCGAGTCATCTTTCAAGAAGTGAATAATTGAACAGGAAAGGATAAGCTGGTCCTGAGTTCTTTATGATACCTCAATATTCCTCAATTGATTTTTCAATTATGTGGAAAAGTGATGTTTTGGTTTCCCTCTTGCATACCATTTGCATTTCATGCTAGCTGCTACTTTACTCGTATTTCATTGGCATTCTAACATTTTTGAACAATATATGATATAATTATACAAATAACTTGCATTTCTACCGATAAATAGAAAAAAATATTTACATGACATTATGACAGAAGTAGGATGATTAGTAAACAGAAATAGGATGATTAGTAAACAGAAGTACGATGATTAGTAAACAGAAGTAGGATGAGTAGTAAACAAGATATTTGGTCTTCGCAAATCTCAAATGCATCTCATGCACAGATTTCCTTGAAACTAAATCCTCAAATTCAAGAGAGTTTGTACTTTTTATCAACGCACCTTATTTCGGATGATACATATTTTCATGATTATAATACTGGATTCAATTACTTTGTTTTAACTTCCATAATAAATGTAAAGAATTTTTTTTTTCAAATCAAGTAAATATTTTTTATTATTCCAGTACTATCATTTTAATGTCGTAATCATGTAATTGTCATTAAACCTGCAAATTAAAAAACAATAAAATGAGCACATTAGCATTAAGATAAATTTTTTTTAAACTCTTTAATACTTGGTCTTTCACAGTTTCTGAATAGCATAAAAATGTCTGAAAACCAATAGCGTTAAATATCCGATCGTCTATTTTTTAACGATTCACCTGATTTTTTTTCTACATTGAAAAAGATTCCATAGTTGTTTTCATATCTAAAATTTCAATTTTCGATACAGATATATCAAAATTCCTTTAACTCTTATACATTTTTTATTTACCGTAATCACTTTCTTAAGCCTATTTTTTAACAGAACATATTTCTACTGAGATAAACCACTCAATGTTGAACGTTAATTTACTAGAGGAATACCTCTAAAAATAGTATTTAGATGAGATTAGTTTCTTTTTATAATAATAATAGAACAAAACTCTGATAATTTTTAAATTTAAGATTTCAAGAATTCGTAACACGCATTTGATCCATCTACATAGGTTAATTAGTTAATTATCGTAATTCACGAAGATCTCCATTATCCTCACAAATATATTTAAAAAAACATTCATTTTCTGAAACGAGCAGAAATTAAAGACTCATTCTCAAAGGAAATTGAGCCGGAAATAACATAAGAATCAATGTCAAAATATATCTATGACATAATGAATTTCTGATAAATGCGTGTACAGAAAGAAAGCAAACTTCAGAGAACAAGTTGTATATCTGAAGAATCCATTTTTTTAGATTATTTATAAAAAAAGTCACAAACGTATCATTCCAAATATCTTTCAGAAACCATTACAATAGGCAAAACTTTACGGCCAGCAGAATGAAAGCAGAATAGGAGGAGAAATTCGCGTGATAGAGGCATGAATAATGCGTTTTTGACTATCATAAAGTCTATTGAAGATATAATTTCTGTCCATTTGTTGTTTACTGTTGGAAAAAGCTTTCATGTATCAAATCGTTACATCAATGAACTTGAAAATAATAACTTTTTAAAATGGTTTTGAAAGAAAGGCTAAAAGCACATGAATACCATGCATTATTCCTCCAAAATGTTTTTGAAATATGTAGTAAAATTGGTGGAATTGATCATATACATATGGCGAAAACAATCTTGGCACGAATTCGGAATTAATGTCAGATATTTTACGAAATGAATATTGAGCCTTATATTTTGCCTTATTCTAAAAATAGATTAAAAAAGGTAAAATGAAATATGTACATACTTAAATTTGGCCATGTTTTGAAATATCTTTCCCCAGCTTTGGTCATTGCTGGATGCTTTATATGTGAATAGACTAGAATATTTCGCTCTTCTATATAACTTTCCTCACTGGGATCTTGAAGAAGGAAGCCATGGTAACAATAATGTAATGATTAACCCTACGTAACTGCCCTCTTTTAGTAAAACTGACTGATTAGTTTGCAGTGAAAGCGAATTGGCCATTAGATGTATGATGTAAATATTAGTAAATGTTCTGTCAAAAGTATTATGAATTCCTTCTCGTCTTTCTTTCGTAACTGTTATTAAAATTTTCTTTTTTATGATTATCTCAATAAATTACCATAATTCAATAATTGACAGAAAATTCTCATTTTTATTGGACGCAATGCATTTGTTATGTTCACTCACCTTTCAATTACAGTCAAAAGCAGCAGATGAAAGACCACCGAAACTAAGTGCTTCCCGAGACACCTCTCCCCGCACTAACCTTACGTAACTTGATTATCTTTTTAGTTTCTTCATTCAAAATCATGGAAACCTGCATAAATAATGAATATAAACTAAAAACTTATGAAAGTTAAGATTTTAGTTCAGATTTGTATTTAAAATCAATAATATCAGAAAAACTCAATTTTTAATAACAATTTCTGTATTGCAATATTTCTTGTTTATCTTCAACGTTCTTTTTCAAGAAAACAAAGTGTTAAATCATTGAAATCAACTTCTTAAAAAGACATAATGTGTATCACGAAACGTTGTAAGTTTATTATGCTTCTTTCAAATTGTTAATATAAATGTTTGAGATATGAATTTCTATAGATCTGCAAAATTTTATCATTAAATAATACAGCTCTTAATCTATTTCACTAAGCTAAATGTTTAATTTAAATAAATCATGAGTTTACTTTTAATATACAAAACACTTTGAAATTTATGTACATTATGATTAGTAGATGGGAGTAAACCTTCATTGCATTTTTAAAATTGGATCATTAGTTTTATCATGCACTTTTCAGTTACTATTCAATTTACAGAATTTATCGTCAGATGCTACAGAAATTATCGCATGTTCTTGAATAAATAACGTAATGTGCTACTTGAAACTAAAGCCCTAAAAGACTAGAAACTCAAACTCCCTTACAAATTCCGTTTACTAAAGATCTTATTGATTACAGTATTGAAAATCCTATAGAATAGGGAAAAATGAGAAAATAATCTTGTAATTCGTCTTTTTTCAAATTTTTCTCATACTACTTTGATAGATAAAGCAATTGAGACCAAAAAACGAGTAAACATGTTTTTGCTATGATTTTATATGAATATTTAACTGACTGAAATTGTTTCAACATCCTCTTGTTGAAATTTGCAATGCGCAATAAAAAAACAAGAAAAGAAACTTAATTACATGCCACATATCATTTGTCATCTCAAGTGTCATAACAATGACATCATATACATTCTGATTTACTAGTTTTTTTGTTCTGCAATATGGAGACATATATCATAGTTATCTTATTCGAATTAGCTGAACAACAAACATTTTTGCTGTGCAATTAACTACACCTTCATCTGTAATCACAAACTTTCGTCATTAATATCATGAGGAAATTGGCATTAACAAACAGACGAGCATAATAACACTGTCGGCTTGATTAATTAGGATGGTAGACATGCACTGTCTGTGTAAAGTTTTCAAGTTATAGAGTAAGGGACATGACATAAGGGACATAATGAAGGGAGAATTTGATTAGAAACATAAAGTCGAGTATTTTAAATTTTCGTTTTTTTTCTGTCTTTTAGATTACAACGAAATTATATTGTACAGAATTTACGATATCTATTACCAAATTATTATTATAAAATTCAGTTAAGGGGACATACGACTGTTGCACCTCGAAAATTTTCGATTTTAAGAAAAAAATTTCTATTATACCCCAATCTTTCCTGAACAATTTACAGCAATCCGCGTTAAAAAATTCCCATAATTATGTAGATTATGAAGGAAAATGTATCAGCTCTTCAACGTAAACATTGAATATGGCCATATATTTAAAATGCTATATCTCACAATTTTTTTTTATATTGCGCGCACAATGTCTCAATAACTATTGAATATATTTAGATAAACTTTTCACCGAATATGTATTTTGCTATGTTCTACAAATTGAACCACATTTTTGTACATATTTCTCCAAAGAAGTTTTTTCAGGGGGTAGAAAAGTTGAAAATGTAACTATTTTTAAAATTTTTATTTTAAATTTGTATATAAAATAGAAATTAAATTTAAATATTAATAAATTGAGGTTCAGATTCTTAAAGAGACTGTTTGGATTACTTATATACAGAAAATATTGTGTTTAGATCAATATTTTATTCGCAATCTTGCTCGCTAGGTGACTATCTCATTTTTTCTCCAAAAATTATACCAAAATTTATTACTCTCTCAAACAAATACATACCAATATGAATGTTTGAAAATGTGTATACTATAAGGGAAAGAACAGATATTTTTGTAGAAAAAAATGAGTTTGTGAATTGCATTGTTTCAGAGATATAATGTATCGAATTTGACAGTTTTCCACCATATTTTCGATTTTTAAGAGGCGTATGTCCCCTTAAAAACATTTGATTTTCCCCTTTTTAATCACTCCATTTGGTAATTGTGTGTAATAGATTAAGGAGATTCTAAAATAACACATAAATTTATAATTTTTTTCTGTATTCAGTCATTTTTCCTTTAAATGAACCTGAAGGAACTCTTTTATGAAAAATACATGAAATGATATACGTAGTAGTCAAAAAGCTTAATTTATATACATTGGCGTCGTTTCAGCAGTACAGAGTTTTATTTAAAACATATTCTTCTTAATACGAATAAATAATCTCTTTTTTTTTCAAAATTAAGGTATTAAAAAATAAACTTGCTTTTCGCACATTTTTTTTGCATTTCTTGCAGCCAAGACCTATCCAGACGAAAGATTAAATTATGCTATTTAAACTTTAAATAAAGATTTATATAGATCAAAAAGAAATTTGTACAACGGTATTCTGAACAAACGTTAAACAATTATTCGACAAAATGCAATTTATACATTTTTAAAATCAAATGCACCAAAAATAGAACTTTTTAATGTAAATCAATTTACCACAATTATTACAATTTGCATTTGACAATCAAATGTTATACTTTGGAATTTTTATGATAAATAAAATAAGTTATATAAATCTTTGAGCTATTTTTTCAGCTGCATCTAAAGAAGAACACATGGAAACCTAAAATATAAAAAATAAACATTTATTTCATTATTGTTGATATAAAAATAAAATTATATTTGATATGGGTCAACCACTTCTGCTAGGCCTAATAAGCTTTAAGGAATAAAATAAAAGTAACGGATTTCAGTTTCATGTCATATCAAACAACATATAGTATACTCATTCTGATTCTTACAAAAATATGATATTTATTTGATATTTTTGCAAATTTTAAATTGAATATTTTTCAACGAAAATGCTTATGAATTTATTTTCCATTGTTTGTAATTTTTATTTTGAAAATCTATTATTCGCTTTCTTTAAGCTAACCTGAAATTATAATAGTTAATAATTATATTTAAATGAGAATCTAGTTGATGACGATATTTATAATCATCTTATGAATACTCACGACTTTTCAAATGCAAATAGATTGTTCTACTTCCACAACGAAATAACAACTATTAGGTTATGTGGGTGTATGAGTATTTTTTGACTAATAAAATCTAATACATTTCGGGTGCTCTCAACATTCCAAATACATATGCCAGGAGTATTAATGGAATTAAAAATTAGGAAAGGAAATGCTCGAAGCAACTAATTACTCAGGTATATATGTAACTGATTATAACTGTTGAGAACTACGGTATAAAAGTAAAGCAAACTGCATTAAAGATATTTGGAAATAATAACACTTTAATATGATTAAACCCTTAAATATGTTACAAATCTTATAAAATTCTACCAGCATCGAAAAGTATATATTCTCAATTGCAGCGGTGGCTCGTATTATGCAATCATGGGGGGGGGGGGGCGTGTCCTTCCTGCGCATCTTTAATCCTCCACCGCGCAGTAATGTATATTTGAACAACATACATTTCTGGGGGCTTTTTTCATTAACTTGAAGTAGTTTTTTATATTTACCCTATTGGCACAAGATATTCTGCGATATCTCCACGATGTTGCTACGATATTCTGAATGCCCCACAACATCGTAAAGTTATTGTATGAATGTCGTAGGGCATCTTGTGCTAATAGGGTAAAGAATAACTAATAACGTATTTTCTTCAAACAAGTAAGTTAAGCTCAAAATTTGTTTTTCAATTCCTTTTTCTGTATTCCTTACTACATTTAAAAAATTAACAATCAAATGACAGTATAGTACAGAAATAAAATAATTTTCTTATTAATTAACGAGAAAAATTGTTATAGTATAACTAATATAAACAGAAGCGTAAGCGAGTACTATTTATTAGTATCATTAAAAATTATTTAAAAATAAAATCCATTCTTGTTTTGTTTTCAGCGAAAGAACAAAAACTTTAACCTTGATGCTTGTTCAAATGAAAACATCTGCATGTAATCGTATCCCGATTCATATTGTGTGCGTCAGAAAATAATTTATTCTTTTCTTAATGCTAGAAAGCTGAGTTGAAGCTCTGATGCATTATGTAGTAACATACATTGTCAAGAGGAGAAAAAACGATTAATTTATTCTAGTGCATCTGTCTAAAGGTGGACTGCGATAATTTAAATTGGGAATATACTTATCAATATTTCGTAAGAAATTCTGTTCCTTTAAGTGAACCGTGTTTTATTCAAAATCGAGACTTCTTAAACTATGAATCATGATCCCAAATAGAAAGGAATAGAATATTTGAGTTCAAGAAAATTTTGAAAACATACTTGTATCACGAAAAATTTCTATTATGTATTTCATCATCATTTATAACTAAAAATCATCAAAAAATCTTTGGATTACCAGAAATTCCATTAGTATAAAAATTCATTTACATTTTTATTTATTATTAATTATCTTTCATTTCTTTATTTCTTATCAAAGTTTTAGCACTCGAAAAAATTTTCCACGTGAGAAATCCTTCAAAACTCCGTTTCTAACGGGATGGGAACCTGCGCATGCTCTCAGGCCGAATTCGGTGCTACAAAGATCAAAAGTCCCCGTTTGAATTGTTACTTTCTCCTTTGCACTTCTTCGGATAGTGAAAAAGTAAGATAGGGAGCTTCGTTCTCTACGTAGGTTTTCCTTCGAGTTTCATTTGAATATCGTAATCGCTTAATACAAAATTTCGTTAGATTGTTGAAAAATTTAAATATTAAATGCGAAATAAAATATTGATTAAATTTACGCAATGAAAAAAAAAATTTTTTTTGGGGGGGGGGAGGTTCAGTACCGCAGTCCCTACACACGAGCCGCCCTGCTCAGTTGTATTTGTCATTTATCAATCAAATTCATATGATATAGAAATAATACTTATATGTAATCATTCAAAAATAACTCTCTGTATTTGCGTTTGCATTCCCATTATACGGACGTTAAAATCCTATTAAATTCATAATATTTCACATTGAATTTTCTAATTAACAGAAGCAAATATACTAGAGTCTTATTGTTCCTAGTTTTACTAACTCTGCGTAATCAAAGCAATTATTTGAGGCTTTTTAATTTAAGTAAAGAATTGGAATCAAAAATCGAAATTAAGAAAATTAATAGACTAAAGAATATGAATGAAGTTTACATTATGTGATAAATTGAAATAATGAGAATTAATACTAGAAAAAAATACAAAGTTTCAGAAAATAGTTAGTATGCAGAATAGAGGATTATACATTTCAGAAAGATAAAAAATTCAGTAAGAGATGTCCTAACAAAATAAAAATGATAATTACTAAGGCTATGCGAAATACTTGTAATTTGCTTTTCTTCGTCTAGACAGTTGGCTCTGGGAATTATTGCTTTGTGTTTTTGTAACTTTTCGCTTACATTTAGCTTTTTTAATTAAACTATTCGAAACTCTTTGAAGAGCTTTTCGAGGAATGGCTTTAATGCTTTACAAAAACCTTGTAATTGCTTATAACTAGAAATGATTATCATATATAAAAAGTTTCATTTTGAAACTTACTTTTACTGAAATTAATGTGAGATTTTTCTCCTAAATCTTACTGTTGGAAAAGTTTATAAATGTTGAATTTGAGGAGAAACATGAATTCATTCGGAATTGAAATGGATTTATTCGTAAAACGAAAAGTATATAAGTTTTACAGAAGCAAACTATTCATAGGATGATTTAAACATAAACAAAACAGGAAAGAAAATTTAAAACGCTAATAAATGAGCTAAAATTACATTTTCTTTTGTTTCCTTTGTTGCTTATTTTCCCGTTTGGAAATAAAAATCGTTTGGTATCTAAGCGATACATTTTCTTTTAATATTCAAGAAAACTGTTTGCATTGCTAAATTAGTGAAAGTAATAGCTTTTACTCTCACATGGAAGCTTTCCTGTTTTGACGTGAGAACGTCTTTCCGCTCGTTACAATGATAGTCGATCGAACTTTCTTGTGTGACAAAATATCGTCAGATTTGAATCGCTAATAACTACGAGACCAATAATGCTAAAAGAATGCTTGAGCCCACAACGGATAGATCATATCTGTAAGAGTTTGTAGTATAGTATTTGATTTACCTGTGGCGTCATCCTACCAGTGTAGGCACATGTGCGTGATTGTTATGAATTAGTTTTATGCAAGATTATAAATAAGTGTAGCGTGGAAACAGGTTTAGCTAGGAGGTCGATTCTGAAATCATTTTAAAGAGCTTGAGGAGTATTACTAGGACCCAAAGTGAGACAGTAAAACTATTTATCGGAATGTAAGTAAAAATCGATGTTAAATTGAAAATATGAAACTCCACAGGTGTTTTGATTATAACATACTGAGTTTCCTTTCGAATTGTACAAAACTTACAGAATACTTGACAATACGTAAAAAAAACATTGTATTAAAATTTGAATTCAAATATTTGAATATTACGGGAAATATGAGCAGATGTAGTAAATAATGTTTTACTGCGCATATTCGAAATGTAGTTCTATATACTGTCAACAAATGGCACCATCAAAGGCTACTCTAAATAAAATATAAGAAAGGCGCAGTTCGGGTCCGCGCCTTAGAGTTTTCGTGAAAATGTAGGGATAAAATCATAAAACAAGTATTTCGTATTAATATGTAGTTTAATAATATCTCTTTAATAGAATATTTACACAGAGTATAATGGTTACAGAATAGATCAATCAAAAGTTTATAGCATGTAGCAAGGGTCTGTGGTAGCGTTTGATTTATCTATTCTCTAACCATTATACTACTCTGTGTAAATATTGTATTAAGGAGATTGATAATTAAATTACATATTAATACGAAACACTTGTTCTATGGACGTTTTCAGGAAAAATCTACGGCGCGGACCCTTTCTCATGTTTTTCCTCAAAATATAATTTCTTTCTTTTTTTCTCAAAATCTAAAAGAATATTTGAGGAATATTTTAGTTATAGTCTCCATACTGAAATTCAAGTAATATATTACTATCTATATGTTTTGAAATTTCTATCTTTCTTAACCCTCAAAGGCACGGGCTGGCGTACAGAGTGCGCCATACAAGGAAAAAGGAAAAAGTGCCAATACAGCCATCATTAATTAGCCGATTGTCCGGGATCATCCTTTTATTCTACCACTGAGCCCCCTCTAAACACATGGAAGCCAGGAGCAAAGGTTGCTGGGCATTCTGTAAGTATTTATCAAATTTTGGATCAAATTCGAAAAGGGGAAGAGGTTCTTTTATAAGCAAATGCTCGATATTCTGTCCTTAACGACAAAACTAAGAAAAAAATACCCATATTTACATAGATATTTTAACGTGCCCTTTTTTACTCGCATCTAACGAAAATATATACATTTGTTACTGCTCTTTTTATGTCGACAGTACAAGAAAAAAATATGGGCTGTAAGAAAATATAAATATTAAATTTATTGAGCTGAAAATAACTCCCTCCACAAAGAAATATCACCTCAAAGTACTAAAAATTCTCCCCCGTTAACTTTATTGATTATCGGTTGATTGGCAAACAAATGAATTGTGCTACACAACAGCAATTACAAGGATTCATACAGTACTTAGTTAAATGTATGGCAGAGAAATAGTTCCAGATTAGAAACAGCATATTCACTTTTTATTCACAACTGATTTATTGCACGTTTTGGGCAATATTAATATTTTTGCAATATTTTTTTAATAAAAAGTACAAATTTTATTAATATTTTTTGGCTATATATAATATTTTTAAATACTCACAATAGGTCTTAAACACCCTAAAAAAGTTTGTTCTATTAATAAAAAGTACAAAATATTTAATTTGAACATTTTTACTCCAAGTGAAAAAATTTAGAAAAAAGTTGAAATAGAGCAAAATTTTTCAATCTTTATCGTACTTGCGGCACCTCAAGACATGTTCCAATTGCCTTCAAATTTTATTTTTGTCTTTTTTGCATCAAAGAACAACTTTTGCGCACTATTACATGTTTAAAAAAAAGTGTTTTTTCGTTCCACCGTATTGTACACATACCAGACTCTAGCCCTCCTCCGGATCTCCCTGCTACAACTGGCTGCGGTTTCTAACATGTTATCTAATATTCTTGACCATATGGTGTCGTTTTCCAAGAAAAAAAATCGGAATTGTACTGTACCAGCTTTCATAAAGATAAAATTATCGATATAGGCAATTGATTCTATGAAGTTATCGTTGTAGGCAGGTGATTCTATGAAGTTATTATCGTTTTACGCAGGTTAAAAATACCTTTAGTGAATAGAAATTCTGCCGGGACCAAAGAAAATATCGTTATGGTCAGGTTTATCGTTTTAGACAGTACCGTTATACACAGGTTTCAATGCATTATGTTTCATCTTCCATGTACATTTAAGGAACAGAAAGAGCATTGACAAATTTAAGGATCCAATTTATTTTTAAAATTTATTTTAGTAATAAAAGATAGTGTGGCAACAGAACAACAAGATTATGGCATCGGAGTTGTAAACCTCATTATTCGCTTATCTCTATGTATCGCTATCCGCATTTTCGTTAAATAAATATCATCTATTTTTATAATCTTTGGCTATATTTGAATTCTAAATTTATATTTAAAGTCATTCACCATCTAAACCATTTCTTTTATACCTTATACAAAATATAAGATTTTAATAAGTGTAATCTATTGTTAATTAAGGAATAATTAACTATATATTGTTACCTAAGGAATTGAAATATTATTATTTTTGATGTCACAAGGATATGTCCTTGTGCCATTACAGGTTGATTACAAAATTTATGCTTTGAAATTTTATTGAATTAAATATTAAAATATTCATTTATAAATCATGTAATTTCTTGAATAAAAGAAGGTATGGCAATAGATTCATGAGGCACAGTTTTAAAAAAAAGAAGGAAAGAAGTTATGTTTTTTCAAAATCCACTCGCTTGTCGTCAGTAAAATAAAACATCACTTAACATCAGTGCAGCTCTCAAACTTTTCAGAACAGTGCAGCAGAGTTGTATGCACAGTAAACAAACATATTATATATATGTTT
>BGPR01000302.1:483281-515891 GCA_013235015.1 Araneus ventricosus
GTTTACTGCTCTGAAAGTTGAAACTTCACACTATTACTATATATATATATATATATATATATACAGAGTGTCAGAAAAGGACTACCTGATTTCAAAATTAAATATCTCGAAAAAAGATCGTGATAGAGGAATGCAGTAAAGAGAATGTTTGGTGAAACTGTAAGAATTTGCAGCAGTTTGAAATAATAGTTACAAAGCTGCTAACAGATGGCGCTGCTTGTCTGTACAGCTCATATCAGCATACATAAATGAAATAATCGTATGAAAACATTCTTTAAAAATCATCACACAATGTTTTCAAATGATCACCATTGGTACAACAGAGTGAAAACGAAGAATGAAATTTGCCATCACATTTCTACTTCTCAGAAATGGATTCACATGTCACACAGATCGCCATTCAAGCTCTCCAGCGTGGCGGGATGCTTCGAGGTAGACAATGTCTTTCAATGTGCCCCACAAAAAAATAGTCACAGGTCAAATCGGCGAATTGGAGGCCAATCCATGCCTGCACCAGTAAATTTGGATATTCCAAAACAATGACTGATTCCAGAAATATTCATCAAAGAAACTGAAACACTTGTTCGGTACGATGTGGTCAGACTCCATCTTATAAACCATTCAGTACGTGGTCGATCTCTAACACTTAGCTGTGTGGCGACAAATTGTTCCAAAAATTGTAACGTTCACTAGTGACAGTTTCTCGAGAAAAAAGGGCCAATAATGCCTCTGCTGCATACTGCAGCCCACCGTAACTTAGGAGAATACAGGGGTTTCGCTTCACCAATATGGATTTTCCGGAACCCCAAAATCGCCAGTTCTGTTTATTCACGATTCCATTCAGGTGAGTGCTTCATCTGTAAACCAGATCGCAATACATCAAATCCACTATCAATCATTGTGAGCATCGTTTACTGCAAGTCAACCCTTTGTTACACAGCTCTCTGGGTATGCCTGGTAGTTTAATTTTGAATGGAAACATGTGTAGGCTCTTTCTCAGTTTTCTGCCTTGCTGAACGCTTCAAGTAAGTCCAGATGCAATTCTACGGGATGACGATTGTTGCTGAATAATTCCAGAAACTGTGGCGACATTTTCAGGCTTACCCAGTTCTAAGCTGGCGCAACATTCCCACTTCAGATCATCGTACACGCTGCCTGTTCGTTGAAATTTGGCGAAGAGCGTGCAATGGTTTCGCATCAGGGTCCTTTTGAACATTAAATCGTGCTTGAAAACTGCGCCTTGCCCGTAGGACTCTCTTTTAACCTGTACAATTTTCCAGAAAAACGCGTTGTTCAAGACATGGTTTTAATCTCTTTCCTTCGGTACGCTAACCTCCTTTCTCTCTTCAATAGGTGGAAGCTGATGTCTCAGGCTCGATCACTATTTATACTAGAGCTGCAGTATGGCGATTACAGCGCCATCTATTTTCCAACTTCTGTAACTATTATTTCAAACTTAAGCTATAAAATTCTTACTGTTTCACAATAATACCGTTTACTGCATTCCTCTATGATCTTGTTTCAGAATATTTAATTTTGAAATCAGGAGTCCTTTTCTGGACACCCTGTATATATATAGATAATATCGAAAATATAACGTTATATATGAGCATTCAAAAAATATCAAAATAAGCAATTCAAAAACTAAAATTTATTAATTAAGCAGCTAATGCATATCAGTTGTAATCGGCTTTCTTTCATAAAAGAGTATTTCTTCGTTCCTTTGTCAAAAACTACAAACGAGATACTGAAAATTGTCATTGATAGCGTGCGAACAACTGTGCTTATTTCTAAATTCTTTCAACTTGCTCTCCAAATTGATGATCTCAGCAGTTGTATAACAAACATATTGCATTATATTGGCGAAACAATCAATGTGCGGAAATTTTGGCTCTACGCGGGCAAGGTTCTCGTCGAAACCCCCTCAATAATTTGCAATAAGCTTGAGAACTTTGTTCTGATTTTTTCGGTTTCGTTAATTTTGCAAATAAAAGAGCATACAGAAAAAAAAATTAAAGTTTTGACCTGGTAACTAATCCCATTTTCGAGAAATTGATTTTAAAAAAAAATTGATTTTTTTTTTCCTTTGGGAAATTTTTTTTTTATTCCTCTATAAAGCCATGGAAAAGAGGACTAGAACTATTGTTGCCTTAAGTTGGCTTTATTGAATATCGGAAAGAGTATTTTCATCAAATAAATTACCATAAAGTGGCAATTTGCTTACGTTACAAATTCTTAAACAGGTGGTTTCCTGTAGAAACCTGAGCCATCTTATCCAATGGACTGTAGCCCAGGGGCGCCATTGATCCAAAGGCGCCTAAAAATTTACTATATTGATTTATTTTAATTTTGAGTGAAAAAATTAATTATAATTTTAAATATATTAAAAGTAAAACTATGGTTAGCGCTTGTAACTAGAGCCATATATTTTGTAATATTGCTTAAACATTTATATCATTTCAAAAAATATTCATAAAAAGTCAATCAGTGCACAAATTATAAACTATGATTGTAATAGAAGTAACATGCATTACAGAAGCCCTCTTGCAAAATCTTCTTTTGAAAAGACAAAGGTCAATAAAATTGAAAAGCCATAATCGGAGAACAGGTGACTTTTTTTTTTTTTTTTGTTCCGCAGTTACTCTATTAGGTAGACATTTTCGTTGGAATATAGGCTTTAAAATTCTTGGTTATGGTTCTGACGGGGCGCCAAATTACTTTTTCCTAGTGCATTTTCCTCACCTTTTCTTAGAGAGCCTTGGTCGAAACCACACCCCTTGTGAGGGTTAAAATCGGATAACTGGTTTTCTAGTGTCAAACTTTCTAAAAAAGTTTTAAGAGATTTAAAATAATTTGTGTCTATGTAATTCCTTTAAATAAACGGAGATTGCTCAAATAACTTTTACTACATAAGAATCGAGAAATTAAGTCTTAGAGATTTGGTTTTCAATCTGACGCTAAATGTATTTCATAATTATTTACAATGCATTTTTCAGTTTCTATACGAAGTGACAGGCTATAACAAACAAAAAAGGAGAAATTGTTAGATTTTATGGTATGACAAACAAAAGTCGATGTTCTGAATTCGTTATGCTGGAAAAATGATGTCTCAAGAAATACCTGTCATCGGATTATGTTTTATACTTTTACAATGTTCAAAACAACTCTTTAATTAATCCCTTGTAATTTTTAAACGCAAAAATATGGCTAAGGATATAAAAATAATTTATGCCATCGAAAATCTCCGTTGGATGCTTATTATAATACAGATTATATGCAGTGCCGCCCAATGCCCGCCTTCCAGTGGAAATAAAAGAACTTTATTTTTAGAATCAACGGCACAGGACCAAAAAATAACAAGAAAGATTATGGGAGAAGCAGGTACGAAACTAATAAAAAATATTGTCAAAAATGATATAATTGGGCCTGTGATGAGCATTTAAATGAAGTATAGGTAAATTGCTATGATTTTTCACTACTTATTAGTAATTTTTTATGAAAATATTTAAAATAGTCACCTAAACTTATTTTTTCACTTTTTTGGATTTCTCAGGTGTTTATTATTTAACTTTTAACTGATATATTTTTTCTTGGAAAAAATATTGGTAGAAAACAAAAGAAAAAATAGGGATATAATATGTTCCGCCAGGTACATCAACTAGTTTTACTGAAATTCGCATCAAGTCTATAAGTAAAATAAGAAACTGATATTGGAAATATTTAAACGTTAAAACAGAAAATATTAATTTTGATCAAAAAGAAGTTACGCATGTACGCGGAATTTTTAGCATAACGTTAATTAGTTTAAAAGTGTTAAATTTAGTTTAAAAATCTTATTATCTCGCATCTTCCTTGATTATTTAGAAAGAATTTTTTTTTAAACGCAACATATGGTGTTTTATCTACCATAGACAAGACTATTTTCTCAATATCTTAAAAGCTTAAAAATGAAATGAAAAACACGAATCTTCTTGAAGCAGAAAATTATACAAAATTTTTATTTTATTATTAGGGACAACAAATTCATTTTACATTCTCTAACTGAATGCAGAATTTGTATTATTATCGTATTATTAAGTAATAAAATTATAATATATTTTAATCAGAGGCAGATACAAAATATGTTAGTAAAAACTTAATACTAAAAAAAATGAAAGAAACTGAAGTAAAATTCTTTGATTGAAAGCAGAATGAATTATTGTTTTCGAAATGCATTTAGATGAGTGATATTTCTCTAAATCATTTATGAAACAAATTTTCTCTATATTTATTAAAAATAAGAATATGAAAAATTCTACTCTCTCTAAAAGCTTCAGACTGAAACGGAATCGTTTTCAAATCGATGAGTAAGTTCTTAGTTGAAAAGCCACAAGACAACAATTACTATCAGTAGACTGATTTATGAGTTTGAATGGTCCTACCTCTCCTGTTATGCCAAGGGGCAGTGGGGAAGATGATACCCTGCTGTTATACGGAACAATAGGCAGAGGGGAAAGGAAAACTTGCTCTGCCGTTCTTCACGGCGTCTGTGAATAAATCTTGGAGCAATTTGCGTGCACCATCTAGCTACAGAGGGTCCGTTTTCGAAGCATTCAGCTGAAATATTTGAGCCGTTCAATGGGTTAAAGAATTACTAATTCTGAAATAGGCGCGATTTACAGATTTGATAAAATAATAAAAACAAACTTACTCCGAGGGTAACATAATTTAAGCAATTAGTATTGTGTACGAAAGCATTAAGATTTGATTACATATTTGTATAAATCTTCAATTTCTAGATATCGTAATTTTGTTTTGTATGTTATAGGCTTTAAATGATCTAAGACTTGTTGATCCTGATTCAAATCCTTTTAAAAATATATCCTCTGATGGTTGGGAAAGTTTTCGATGTTTAGTGTAATTAATCTTGTGGTGTTATAGCCGAAGAACAATGAATCTAAGCTACGTGCGGAAAATAGAACGGGAGTTTATACACTGCAAAAATAATAAGATTGATTATAACTCTAAGTAGAATACAAGCATCAAACATTTTGGTCAACAAAGATATTGAAGCAGGGAAAATAAAACAAATGTTTGCCAAACTGTGTAAGCATATAAATTTAATTTGTGACGTAGATTCCAAATCTCGAACTAATCCATCACTTTCAATGTTGGAATTCTGTTCTCTGTTTGGCACAAGCATTTCAAGACATTGCTCACTTCATCAAAACTAATAAACTTTCGATTGATACTGAAATTTTTTAATGTTAAAAATGCATACAAGTTATTTGTTCCGATATTAGAATAGAATGCATTTGTTTCTACAATGTGTTTCATTTATTTATTACTACAATCCGCTTTATTTATTACAGAAACTGTCAGTCTTTTCAGACTTATGTAATGATTAATTGTTTTACAGAAGAATCAATGAAACAAATTCACAAATGCACGCTTGCTCAGTTTTAAGCTTCTGTAATACTAAGAAATATTACAATTTTAATTTTGCATCATATTTTAAGAAATCAATAAATGGTATTTTATGACAACCATTGCAATGCTATTACTCGTTTATCAAGGCAGTAAAAACGTTTTATTCATACTCTTCTGAATGATTGTTTCAAGAATTATTCCATTTCTATTCCTTCAGATATTTTAAACAGTATTAAAGTTTTGAAACACTTGGATATCCAGATTGTATTTTGCAAAAATATGCACAATGTTTAAAATAATTTCAATATTATGAAACAGAAATATATCTCGTTAATCTTAGAAAACATATGGTGCGCAATACAAGAGAAAATAAAAAAAAATGTAATCAATTCTATGAAAAAACGTTTTTTTATAATATCTATTTAATTTTATAAAAAAATTGATATAAGTTGATTGAAGAGCAGGAACTTTAAATGTTTGATAGGCATGTGCTTTGCACTATTGTTTATAGGATCATAATTTAAATTTTGTTTAATTAATAAATTTTTAGTTTTTGAATTGCATTTTTGATATGTTTTGTTTTGAATGCTCATATATAACGGTTATATTTTGGTCGATATTACTATATATATACAGGGTGTCCAGAAAAGGACTCCCTGATTTCAAAATTAAATATCTCGAAAACAAAGATCGATAGAGGAATGCAGTAAACGGTATGTTTATTGTGAAAGCAGTAAGAATTTTATACAGCAGTTTGAAATAATAGTTACAGAAGCTGCAAATAGATGGCGCTGTAATCGCCATACGTAATGCCTAGTATAAATAGTGATCGGAAGCCCAGAGCGATCAGTTCCACTATTGAAGCGAGAAAGGAGGTTAGCGTACCGAAGGAAGAGATTAAAACCATGTACTCCATTGAACAACGCGTTTTTCTGGTGCTAGTGTACCACAGGTTAAAAGAGAGTCCTACGGCAACAAGGCGCAGTTTTCAAGCACGATTTAATGTTCCAAAAGGACCCGATGCGAAAACCATTCGCACGCTCTTCGCCAAATTTCAACGAACAGGCAGCGTAACTGATGATCTAGTGGGGAATGTTGGCCGCCAGCGAACTGCAGGTACGCCTGAAAATGTCGCCACAGTTTCTGGAATTATTCAGCAAAATCCAATGTCATCCGTCCGTAGAATTGCATCTGAGACTGGTTTGAAGCGTTCCAGCACGCAGAAAATACTGAGAAAGAGCCTACACATGTTTCCATTCAAAATTCAAACTCACCAGGCCATACCCGTACGAGCTGTGCAACAAAGGGTTGACTTTGCAAATCAGATGCTCACAATGATTGATAGTGAAGGATTTGATGTTGGCTGCATCTGGTTTACAGATGAAGCACACTTCCACCTGAATGGAATCGTGAATAAACAGAACTGGCGATTTTGGGGTTCCGAAAATCCATATTGGTGTGAAGCGAAACCCCTGTATTCTCCTAAAGTTACTGTGTGGGCTGCAGTATGCAGCAGAGGCATTATTGGCCCTTTTTTCATTCGAGAAACGGTCACTAGTGAACGTTACGTTGCAATTTTGGAACAATTTGTCGCCACACAGCAAGTGTTAGAGGATCGACCACGTACTGAATGGTTTATGCAAGATGGAGCCCGACCACATCGTACCGAACAAGTGTTTCGCTTTCTTGATGAATATTTCGGGAATCGAGTCATTGCTTTGGAATATCCCAAATTTACTGGTGCAGGCATGGATTGGCCTCCATATTCGCCGGATTTGACTCCCTGTGACTATTTTTTGTGGGGCACATTGAAAGACATTGTCTACCCGAAGCATCCCGCCACGCTGGACGAGCTTGAATCGGCGATCTGTGTGGCATGTGAATCCATTTCTGTTGAGACAGTACGAAATGTGATGGCAAATTTCATTCTTCGTTTGCGCCACCTCTGTTGTACCAATGGTGAACATTTTGAAAACATTGTGATGTGATTTTTTGCAAAGAATGTTTTCATACGATTATTTCATTTATGTATGCTGATATGAGCTGTACAGCGTACAGCGCCATCTGTTAGCAGCTTTTGTAACTATTATTTCAAACTGCTGTATAAAATTCTTACAGCTTTCACAATAAACATACCGTTTACTGCATTCCTCTATCGATCTTTGTTTTCGAGATATTTAATTTTGAAATCAGGGAGTCCTTTTCTGGACACCCTGTATATATATAGTAATATCGACCAAAATATAACCGTTATATATGAGCATTCAAAACAAAACATATCAAAAATGCAATTCAAAAACTAAAAATTTATTAATTAAACAAAATTTAAATTATGATCCTATAAACAATAGTGCAAAGCACATGCCTATCAAACATTTAAAGTTCCTGCTCTTCAATCAACTTATATCAATTTTTTTATAAAATTAAATAGATATTATAAAAAAACGTTTTTTCATAGAATTGATTACATTTTTTTTTTATTTTCTCTTGTATTGCGCACCATATGTTTTCTAAGATTAACGAGATATATTTCTGTTTCATAATATTGAAATTATTTTAAACATTGTGCATATTTTTGCAAAATACAATCTGGATATCCAAGTGTTTCAAAACTTTAATACTGTTTAAAATATCTGAAGGAATAGAAATGGAATAATTCTTGAAACAATCATTCAGAAGAGTATGAATAAAACGTTTTTACTGCCTTGATAAACGAGTAATAGCATTGCAATGGTTGTCATAAAATACCATTTATTGATTTCTTAAAATATGATGCAAAATTAAAATTGTAATATTTCTTAGTATTACAGAAGCTTAAAACTGAGCAAGCGTGCATTTGTGAATTTGTTTCATTGATTCTTCTGTAAAACAATTAATCATTACATAAGTCTGAAAAGACTGACAGTTTCTGTAATAAATAAAGCGGATTGTAGTAATAAATAAATGAAACACATTGTAGAAACAAATGCATTCTATTCTAATATCGGAACAAATAACTTGTATGCATTTTTAACATTAAAAAATTTCAGTATCAATCGAAAGTTTATTAGTTTTGATGAAGTGAGCAATGTCTTGAAATGCTTGTGCCAAACAGAGAACAGAATTCCAACATTGAAAGTGATGGATTAGTTCGAGATTTGGAATCTACGTCACAAATTAAATTTATATGCTTACACAGTTTGGCAAACATTTGTTTTATTTTCCCTGCTTCAATATCTTTGTTGACCAAAATGTTTGATGCTTGTATTCTACTTAGAGTTATAATCAATCTTATTATTTTTGCAGTGTATAAACTCCCGTTCTATTTTCCGCACGTAGCTTAGATTCATTGTTCTTCGGCTATAACACCACAAGATTAATTACACTAAACATCGAAAACTTTCCCAACCATCAGAGGATATATTTTTAAAAGGATTTGAATCAGGATCAACAAGTCTTAGATCATTTAAAGCCTATAACATACAAAACAAAATTACGATATCTAGAAATTGAAGATTTATACAAATATGTAATCAAATCTTAATGCTTTCGTACACAATACTAATTGCTTAAATTATGTTACCCTCGGAGTAAGTTTGTTTTTATTATTTTATCAAATCTGTAAATCGCGCCTATTTCAGAATTAGTAATTCTTTAAAATATGTTTAGGGAAAAAGATGTTCCTTAGAGAATTTAACCGACCATAGTTGATTAACTAATATTCGAACTATATTCCGCCATATGACAATTGTTTATAAGATAGTCTTGAAATGCTTGTTTTGATTTGGAAGCTTCAATAATTTGTTTACATCAATTTCACATATAATATTTTTACGAGTCATAACCATGTCAACGTTACAAATGCTATGTTCGACACCTGTAATACGAATTTATTAATATTTGAATCATAATAATCCAATCAATAATGATAAAAAAATATTCTCTAAATTAACACTGAAAGATTAAATTCAGAAAAAAGACTATTAAATAATACGAGTCAAAGAAATTTGAATAATTTAATCAATGAAACTAATTCATTGGGAAACTGTAGTATTCTTTTTTATAAATTTATTATCATTTATTTGAAAAAATCAGGGAACAAAATAAATATAATAAAATATGTTAGATTGTCCTCTACGGTTATTCATAAGCACAAAAATATAGTTTTTTCAACAATCCATAAAGCTTATACCATATTATGTAAAGTTATAAGTTATTTTGAATTGTGTTCCTGTTTCATTATTATTTCTGATGTTTTCTTGCTTTTCTGAGTATAGTGATTTTATCTTTCTGTCTAAATACACTACCATAATAATTTTCAATTCAAATAATGTATATCATTTAAAATATTGTTTTCTCAGTCAAGCTTTTCTTATTTTTATATATTTGAAAAAAATCAAGTAGCAAATAATAATAATAATAACAACGAAATAAGAGAATTTGTTCGTTTCCTTTTGGGTTTTTCATAATCACACAAACATAGTTTTTTTCTCAAAAATGCATAAAACTTGAGCCATGTTACGTAAAGTTGTTTTGAATTATTTTTTTTTGTTTCATTATTTATTCTGATGTTTCCGTGCTTTTCTGAATATAGAGATTTTATCTTTCTGTCGAAATACACTACCATAATAATTTACAATTCAAATAACATATATTCTTTACAAATATGCATTTTTTGAGTCATGTTTTCTTATGGTATGGTAATTGTTTATAATGCAAAATAGATAAGATTTTAATATAGGAAACGGGAGAATTTTAAATTAAACAATTAGCAGATCTTTCAGACTTAGGAAAAATAACTAGCAAAATCTCTTATATGTTTTGGAATCGGAGATGTTATTTTTTTCAATAATCTCCAAATACTTAGCGTTTGATTGATATTTTCGTCTCTCGAGCAGCACAGGCATATGCTGATGTATCACTCTGCATTTGCTTGCTTAATTATAGGACATCGTATGCCTTTAATCAGGGAAGTTAAGTAATTGTGCACAGGAGATTTGACGAAGGGTACATAATTAGCATATATTTGTTCTTGAATAATTTATATGCAGAATACCCCTATGCGCGAATGGAGAAGACGCTACTGATTTAATTACTTACAGCAGTTTGACTTGGAATGCCTGTGATTCTACAGGATTAAATGGCTCACTCAGGACTTCATAAGTGACACCCCCATTAGCAGAAGATATTTTACGATATCCCGCGATGTTCCTTCGATATTCTGAATGCCACACAACATCTAAAAGATATCGCATATATATTTTAGAGCACATATATTTCAGGATATATACAACGCAATTTTTTTCAAACTTCACATGAATGGGATCTAATGATTAAAAACTTTTGAGATTAGTGAGCATAACATCTCAAGCAAACAAATTGTGTTTTCTTTGTTTTGAAAATGAAGGTATTGGATATGAACCTATTTATTAGCAGATTAGTACTTGCAATATTTTAACTTCTGTGCTATAGGATATGTAAGAATAGAAACCCGGGAATCCGAAGCCCAGGAATCTGAAATTTCGGATAATTCGAACATTGTTTTCTAATTATCTGCAATTTGTTTACTGAAAAATGAAGGTAAAATAAAAATTACGACTCAGAAATAAATCTAATGAGTCTAGAAATAATCTTAACTTAAGAGGAGTATTCGAATTGATCTTTAAGAATGAATACAGCACCTTAATTAGTAGAAACAAACTCAGATATCTTCTTTTTACTCTCAACTTGTGTGTCACTATACCGTGTGAATCTATTTTTAACTACAAAATTTATGCTTTGAAATTTGATTGCAATGAATATTAGAATATTCATTCACAAATCATGTAATTTCTTGAGTAACAGAAGGTATGACAATAGATTCATGACGCACAGTTCTAAAAGAAAGAAGTTATGTTTTCTCAAAATCCACTCGCTTGTCGTCAGTAAAATAAAACATATCGTATATATATTTTAGGTCATATATATTTTAGGGTATATATATCGCAAATTTTTTTCAAACTTCACATGAATGGGATCTAATAATCAAAAACTTTTGAGAATAGTCAGTATAACATCTGAAGCAAACAAATTGTGTTTTCTTTGTTTTGAAAAGGAAGGTATTGGATATGAATCTATTTATTAGCAGATTAAGACTTGCAGTATTTTGACTTCTGTGCTATAGGATATGCAAGAATATAAACCCGGGAATCCGAAGCCCAGGAATCTGAAATTTCGGATAATTCGAACATTGTTTTCTAATTATCTGTAATTTGTTTAATGAAAAATGAAGGAAAAATAAAAATTACGACTCAGAAATAAATCTAATGTTTATTGTTAACTTAAAAGGAGTATTCGAATTGATCTTTAAGAATGAATACAGCACCTTAATTAGTAGAAACAAACTCAGATATCTTCTTTTTACTCTGAACTTGTTTGTCACTGAACCGTGCGAATCCCTGCGTACTCTTTCCGTACGCCTTCTCAGAGAACCGAAAGTCAATGTTCTACTGCATTTGGTATATCAAGAGTATTTCCCGAATAATCCGAATTTCTTGGAATCCGAACAAAGGTCAGCCCCAATTAGTTCGTATTCCCAGGCTTCTACTGTAATTAAACCAAAATAATATCGTTCATAGAGAAATATTTAATTATTTAAACTTTTGTTTAAATACATTATTTGAAACACAAGGAAACAAACATTTCTCTAGACTTTTTTACAGGATGAAAATTTACATTTACTAGAACTGCATTTATGTTCTCTAAAAATTATAATTTTTCCAAAATTAATCCTTTCTTAAACAATATTCATATCTCTGAATAACATATTTTAAAAATAAAAAGGAAATTAGATAAGATATATCTTATAACTTTTTAAGCACGATTCTAGTTTAATTTTCATGAGAGGACCTCTATCAGATATTATAAATTCTTCTGAAATATGTCCTGAAATTCTACGTTGCTAAAAGCTCAGTTCCTTACGCCTTCTCTATTTTAAGCATTTTAAAAATACATAGACAGTTGTTGATAATTTCTAATTAATTATTCAACAGTAACATAGTATTTTATTTCTGGAATTTTTGATTGGATGCATATTTTTTCAAAATGATATTAGCCTTATTTTTTCTGACTTTTGATATTAGAATTGTCTTCCAGGTGTTATTTCTAATAATGTGTAAAAATATTACTATCTCAGTTATAGCAACACTTACAGAAATTTTATTACACTTCTACTCTTATTTAAAATTGTATAAATTATATTTTATACAATAATACACTAAAATAGTGCAATATAAAAAAAATTAACATGAATGCTTTAAAATAAGAGCAAAAAAATTCTGAATGCAAGTCATAAGAAGATAATGTAAAATAATTACGATATTCACAATATTGTATGCCATGTTGCAAATATCTTTAGAATATTTTTAGTACTTGATACTACTGGAGTATAATGGTACAGTATAAGAAAATTTACAACAAATGTATTGCCATCAATAAATCTCATGATGTTTCTAACGGTAAAAAAAAGAAAAAAAATTACATAGGCATTTCAATTGAGATCAGATGAACAAAATGCCAAAGAAATCATTAAATTTGCAATCAGCAAAATTAAATGCAATTCAATTTTTACATCTCTGCAAGAGTAATTATATGTCTACGTGTCGTACTTCGTTATTTTAAGTATCGATATGTAAAAAAATATTATTATTATACCATTATTTGACTTATGTATGTTTAATACTCTAAAAATATTTAACTCAACCAGGTAACCATGTTTAATCGAAGTTCTGTCATTTTGATGCTTCAAGAATCACATGAGTCTTGCATAACACAACAACACTCCATGCCTCTACAACTATAACCTTAAGGTTATTTAAGTAGTGTCGCGAACATGAATTGGAAAAAAAATCACAACTCCCTAGGGGGTGACCTTTCTTAGACCTTGCTAAATTCCCTACACTGCTGCCTAATTATAAAACGCAGCAATTTTGCAAATGTTAACAGAAGCTATTCGGTTAGAAAGAATTGCTATGGTGCGTTACATTATAAAAATGTTTTGGTAACACAGAGAATGCTGATAAATAAAAATTAAAAAAAACACAAAATTACACAATTGCACATGAAATAACTGGACAATAATAAAAACTACATGCAATGAAAAAACTGTAAGATGAGTAAAAAAATCCATTCAAAAATATAAAAAGGAAAGGAAAAAGATGAAAAAGATGAAAAAAATTAATACAATAATAAAAATAAAATATATATACAAAAACAGAGAAATTGGCCGCACTGATGTTTAAAAAGTTCGATTTTTAAGAAGAGTTAGTTGATGAAACTCTATTTGAAGAAGGTGAAACACGGTGGATCTTGGAAGAAAGTCCTGAAAGAGCTACTAAAGCAGCTCTGAATTCATTAGGGGAGGATGGACTGATGGTTGGTTAGTTGGTTTGGGATTTATTGGCGCAAGAGCCAAATTTGGCCATGCTGCGCCAAACGTACGGTGAAAGTACAGCATATGGTGGGATATAAAATCATGATTATGGTGCTAAAATATTCGTTTCAAATGAAAAAGGGTTAAAAGGAAAGAATGATAACACGGAAGTACAAAGCAATCAAATATGATGAAGAGGAGTAGAAGTTGAATGTTGACCTGGTAAAACGAAACCTTAAATCTCCAAAGAAAAAGGATGGCGAGATGAGGAAGAGATGAAGACGTAGGAAGGACAATTGAAGTTTGGCTGTTTTTAAATTTCATCATCGCAGGAGCAAGAGGATGCTCTGTTACAACTGTTGCTATTTGTGAAACTGCTGGCCAAGATTTTGGGATTGGGTCGAAAGCATTGCACTCATCTGAGAGAAGACTAGTGAAGGAAGGAAAAAAAACAATAATCGGGGTCTGGACGGAAAAGACGGGTTTCGCTTTGGAGAAGGTGGATCAAATTGTGGATCTTCCTTTTCGACGCTGAATAGTTGGCCACGCTTCGGAACTAGACTGGCTGATATTGTTGGCTGGGTAGTGCCATATGGTAGGAGGTTTTGAGGAGGCAATCCGTGGCATAATGGATTGATGTGCCAATTCCCCCACAGTAACAGAATGAGGTTTCGGCAAGGTTGAATATTAGCAGATACGATCGGAGAGGCCCATGTCCTGTGGAAAACAAAACTTCGTTTTGTGTCCAATTTATTGGTTGGAAGATAACTTCGGAATGATTTTATGAATGAGCCACCCAGTATCTCCAGCATCCCAAGCTATTTATTTGCCAGGTGGTCTTCATCTTCTCACGTAGGATTGTTTTGATGAAAGATTTTGGTAACTCTAGCGGTGCTTCAGGAAAATTTTCCCTTCCTGCTGCTTCATTAGCCAGTCTGTTTGGTTCTTCGTTCCCGATGTTTCCTACATGGGTTTTGATCCACGACACTCTGATGTGAAGATGTCTATGGAGTAACTTGAAGGTTTTCCGGGTAATTGTACTGTGGCTGTTTGGATTTGCTGCTGATTGGATGCTGGCTTAGTTGTCTACAAGAATATTCAGTTGTTGAGTTGGCAGGGCAAAGCTTTGTTCCACTGCATTGAGTAGTGTTGGATTTCTGCTTGGAATACTGTATTTGCTAGAGAGAGTCTTGTAGACCATCCATGGATAATGTTGATGTCGTTCATAACATAAAAGGCTGATCCCACTCCCTTCTCTGTTTTCGACCCATAGATGTAATTTCTGAGTCCGTTGTTGATGTTGCCTCCGTCTTCCAGGGAAATTTGAGTTGGGCTTAGATATTCCGATGGGTGTGCTAACAACACATGAGTCTCATACGTTTTCTCTTAATTTTTACATCTTTCATATTATTTTACTAAAATATGCCAAATATTTTTTATAGACAGTAAAATAAGGATCGATATACTAAAAATAATTCAGTATTCATACATTTTCGATAATATTAATCAATGCAGTTGCTAGAGTTTACAATTATTTCATTTTCTTACAGAAAATAAGATATTTCCGATTAGTTCCATAGGTTAAATATCGCTGTTTTCGGAATTAAATCAGAAATATATCTGAAAATCATTATTGTTTATACACATTTATCTGTTTTATACAGCAGTGTTTAGAGGAATTTGAAAGCCACATAATATTTTAAAATAAAATAAATTCAGAAAATCTTGATTATTTCATTCATAGTTAAGTGCATTAGAATATACCGAGTTAATATAAAGTTTAGAAACCGTTATAGTTTTGCCCTTATTTGAGGAGACTACCATAAAACTAGGTATGCATACCGACGTACCACGGTACATATGATTGAATTATGGATTTCTTTTAATTCAATTTCTTTATAATTTTATGAAAAACAGTTCTTAAAAACCCAAATATCTTGATTTGTGTTACAGTGGTATATAAAAGAACCTAACGTTAGAACATATAAACTCTTAATATATCTTATTTCAATGTGCATAAGAGAAAAAAATGTATCTTGCTATGTATCATATTTTATAATTTATTTCATATTATGCATAAAATTGAAGATTGCGAAATGAGATGTACGAGCTGGCTTTGGTTTCACACTTTTATTTTTATTTTTTTAAAAAAACGGAACTTTTTTACTGCAAATCTCTTGAAATTCAGGGCAAGATTCGGTTCTTTTATATCATGATTAAAATCATATTTTTGCATAGGTACGTAATATGTTAAAATTCACGGTGTATATTCATTTTTGTTCTTAATGAAAATAAAATCGTTCATTCTAAGAAATTGCTCTTTTATACAACAAAATATTATTTTTTTAACTAGCACGATATCTGGAAATAATACAGGATCTAGCAAACATGTGAATTTCTCACACACATAAATTCCCTTGTTTAAAATATAAAAAACAGCCTTCCTTATTGCTTAATATATACTAAGAAACACCTCATTTACTGAAAAATTAACTTTTTGAACATATTTAATATAATAGGATTAAATTCAAACGCATGAATAATAAATTTTTTGTACGACCTGTGGCATATCATACACATTTTTCATTGAACACATGCATTCCATGATATGCATTTTTCATTCAAATGAAAAGCGATTCTCACGGAAAAATATTTAAAATCAACATTATCTTTTCACTCATTTATATATAAAATGCCTTTTATGACTGGTAGGTGCAGGAGTAAGGAGCTTATCTATAGCATCGCCATAATTAACTTTCCGACTTAAGTATTATGGCTAACATAGCTTATATTTAAGCTGAAAATATCTCAATAAACAAAAAAATTCAATTCACCATCCGCATACATCCTGGATTCTATTAAAATTCATAGCATTTTAAAGTTGTATAATTCAAATAAAATTTATGAAGAAATTCGTAAGCATTATTTATTCAAAAATGCATAAATGATATAGAACAATGTTGAAATTCTCAATGTTAAGTATAAATTCCTGTTAAATTTATAATACTGGCGATTTTACTTTTATATATCTACCTCTAAAGAGATTTTGCAAACACACTACATTAATGCAATGCATAGAGCATCAAGGCATGAGTTGGTAGGAAACAAGCTTATGTCTTTTTAATTTATATTAAATGTTAAAACTGACTTACGGAAAATTTGTTTTTATTTCAAAATAAGATAAAAATAATTGGAAAATGCAGCCTTTTAGAAAATGAGTTTAGGTTTTAAATTTAAGGAAACATTCATACTGAAAATAAAAGAACATTTATTACAATCAAGTTATTACACAGTTGTTACAATTATATGCCTAAGAAAAATGAGAAAACTCAGCGAAATATTGAAAATAACACTTCGCAGATCTAACAAACTATATTTAAAACATAAAAACACGGCTATAAGCTCAGAATATTGAGGTAAAATGGGATGATTCATAAAATAAATTTATTGAGAACAAAATGGGATCAAAATTGTATTAAATAATATCAGATTTAAAAATAATGCCTGGTTGACAAACAGGCTGAAAGATTTTGCAGATTTTTAATATTTTAATGAAAGGATGCCTAAAATGAAATTAATCCAGTGAAAAACGTATTGCTGAAAAGCAAACTTTGAGGCGTTAAATATATATTTACAATGATATAGTAATGTGCATAATATGTGGCTTGCTCATGATTTACATTCTTTTATTCGGCATTTTTATAATAATTTTTATTGAAATACAGTATTCTGTATTAATATTTATTCTCAAAACTTCGAAAATGTAAAGAAACATCGACAACACTCAAACCAAATTTCAGTGCCAACTAGAGAAATCTTGGATAAGTCCCTTCACTCTATCACGTTAAACATAGATTCACGGACAGGCAATTTAATTTTCACGTGTCAACTTATCTTGTTTATCACACTTAGGAAACTCACCAACACATTCCCTTTTCTGGGAGCCGCCGTAACAGTTAAAACGCGTTATTTCAATTCTTCTGAGAACGGCGCAACGTAAGGCTGAAGGACCGTTCTATTATTCAGGATCTGGAGAAGCGTTAATTTCTAGACGGAATCCCCACTGCAATCCGGATTCAAAAGGCTTTCAAATTTGGTTTCCGAGTTCTGCTGTCCAGGAACATTCTCCGGGGTTTAGTAATTGTCGCAGCGGCTGAGCAATGAAAGTTTGCGAGCACCAATTTGGCGGGGAAATGGCATCTGAGCTTAATGATGCATGGCAATTGTGTTTGGTTCGTTGGTCCTTTCCTATGGCTGCGTCTGCGTTTGTGAGATTGTGGAGTTGCTTTTAAGAATCAATGCATAACGTTATCCAGTGGTGATCATATTTTCACTTTTAAGGTCTCAGTGGTATTGCCAATAAACTAAACTAAGTAATGAACATTTCAAAATAAATTAGTTTTAAGAAGGGATGGTTATCTTTTAATTTTCATGAGATTGCTGGCAAATAGGTAAATTTTAAAAAAGGTGCGCCTTATCTTAAAGTCAGTTTATTTCTTTTTCTTTTTTTTATGCTAGGCTAGTGCTTTACTTCAAAATCCTGCAATGTTAGAAAGTGAAAACGACACTTGTGCGAACACAAACTTCTTCAAACTTATACTCCATACATACATCAAACCGTTTGGTGCCAGGCATTTGTATTTATCTTCGTGTTCAAAATACATTTTATAAATAGTTTATAGCAAGAGGTACAGAAATATAGAAGAACGATATTTACAATAAATATTCTTATTAGCTTTTATAATTTCTTTTAAAGATATCTCGAAAAATGTATGTGTAATTACAGTATGTTCTTCATTATAAAGGACTTCACTTTATGGCAGAAAAAAGTGCAAACTAACGAATTTTGTATTCACATTCTACAGTTTTCATTTGCATCAACTATATGAACTATAAGCCGGCATAAGAGGTTACGAAAAAGTCAAAGAGATAATATTCATAATTTTTTCCTTAAATATTTCACTATTGCATGGAATTTTGATAAGGCGCACGCGTAAAATAGTAAACTTTAATATCCATCCACCATTGATGAAAATTGAATTTAAATGTCAGTATCATTCAAATGACAAATAAAAATCTTACTCATTTCTGCCTTATCTTTCACTTCGTTTCAATGCTATATTTTTAGTTATTAATGTCTAAATTGATTTTATGAAAGACAAAATATTTTTTTTTGTTTCTGCTGATTTCCTCAATTTGAAATGAAACATTGCATTATCAATAACAGCAACCGACTGCGAAATAATTCAAGTTAAACCTAAAATTCTGCAATGTTAAGCAACGGATTCGAGAATCAGAATGTGAGTTCTTGCTTAGTACGCTCAACGAATATCTAAATTTTAGAGAAACATTATTTGTTTTGTATAATATCAACCAAATTGTGTCATGATTAAATTCTTTTGGTCTGATGAAGTAAGAATTAAGACAAAATTATGCCTGTACTATTTTTTCTTATTTGTAGAAACTGAAAAATTCCTTAGTGATTATACTGGGGCTCTTGAACTATTTCTGAATATTAAAGAAGGAAATGATGAATATATATGGACAAATCGTACTATAACATAAAATGAACGAAAATATTATATTAACAAACACTGGACTATTAATGCAATATTAATTTTGGGACATTATATAGATTTAGGAAAAAAATTTGTTTAAATTATAAAACTATGAAAACATATTGTCTCTTCAAAATACCACTGTACCAATGAACAAGTGTTCAATATTATTTTAAATAGTCATATTATGCTGAATTGTGTTATTATTTTACGATATTCATAAATATCACGAATTAAACTTTTATTCATAATCAATATAAATATATTAGTAATAAACACTAAAAATTGCTCCTTATATCGCACTCATTGTACGAAATGTTAATAACAATTAGTGTACTTCGTATATTTTCCTAAAATTCTTCAATTTGCAACATTTTCTTTGAAAAATATTTTTATATTAATTTTGAATTAGTAGTAGAATCAATATTTTTTATTTAAAAGGAAATAATTATTAAAGGATTGATTACTGACCTATTGAAAATTTTCTATCTTCTTCACAGAAAAATATATTCCAAAACATATTAACAGTTGATTGTGTATGAAAATACATAAAAAAACAGATATAAAATTTTAAAGGTTAAAGAATTTGACATAATTTACTTTTCTGCCAATATATTTATTTATTAAAGGCTTATAAGACTGATTTGAATAATTATTTGAAATCTATTATTATTACTGCTAAAATAAAACATTTTATACCATTCCTAAATGCACTCTGTTCAATCAGAGAATTCCAAACGCTTGTGAAACGAAAAAGTAGTGACAATCAGCTGTGAAAGAAACGGAATCCGTAGCCATTATATATCTATGGATAAAAAATATCAGACAGTTGAATAACCACGCCTAGTACGTGAGAAATTTATGATTGAAATGTCGATTTAAATCCAGTAATCTAGAGACTGAACGTTGAAACGAGCGTTTTGTGGTCTAGTGGTTAAAAGCTAAAGCAATTTTGAACGTTTCACTCTGCAAGTATTTTCTACACGTAATTTCTGTCAAAGAAACCTTAATTGGATGCATACATACATCAAAGCTCCGTTCCACCTTAATGGCTACTTTCAGAATTGTTCTCTTAAAAAACACTCAGTATGACGACCATCATAATGGCTTTTTAGAAAGGGAATTGCTTTAATTATTATCGAAGATGCTGGCTTTAAATGTAATGTTGTGAAAGTGAATCATTTCCGATGTGCATTAGCTTTCTATGGGACTTTTCTGGTAATTGCTGAGTTCACAAGAAGAAAACCTCGGTTATTTATCAACTAGGAATTGCTGCTATCATTATAACGTAAAAGAGTATTTGTTCCGTTAAACATTTTTGCGCGCAGTAAGCTCAGAAACAAAGCAATAAAATGATTTTTAAATCGGCTGAACCGACCCTAGTTTAGCTAATCATACCTTTGCTGATTCTACTCAATTTCCTCAATATCTGAAAATTTGTTTCCAGTTCTACATTTATTATATTGTTGAATTGCTCAACTAAAGCTAGAATTGTTTGTATTTTATGGAAACGGAATTAACTGACGTCAGTTTTTGCAAATAATCAGAATTCAAGTAATCGTTTTCTTCATTTGAAACGTATATAATTATTTCCGACTATGTTTAAATAAAACTAAAAACGTATGCTAATAAATGTAAACACATAATAAGATTTTAATACGTTTTATCATATAACAGTGAATATATCATGTTATCTTTTTTTTTAAAGTGATAGCTTTATTTTAAAATTGGTTACAGTCATTACAAAATAAATTACATGAATTTTGTTTTGAAACTGTATAAGGCTTTATGATAGAGAATGAAATATAGATGTTCCTACAGTTTTATTATGTATACTTCATGTAAGCTGTTATTTATATTGTTACAAAATGAAACAAATGCAAATATTAATAGATTTAAATCTATTACTATAGAAACACTAAAAAAATTTACAGCTAAATCTACATTCGAAATTCAAAACATTTATTATACAAATTTAAACTTATTTTAATTTAATATATAAGTTTTTTTCAATAACTGTTTTTAATTTAAAAATTTATTTCCACAAAGTTTATAATGTTTTCATTTTTTCAGATTTGGAAACGTCATGTTTTACAGAAAAAAATATAAATTTTACTTAGTTTTCTTTCTGAATTTATAAATTCCATATTGAAAAAAGATTAAATAGTTTATAACAAAGAATCTCGTAGAAAAAAGACTATCTCGATCTCTTAAAAATTCAGAATATTTTCTATATTTTGTAGTTAATATATATTTAAACAAAATTCTCTCGATAAGAAATTATTCGAACATATTTACCGAAAAACATAATACAAGATTTAAATTCCTGCATAAATCATAAGTTTGAGTTTTTAATGTTTGTAGAATTGTTATGATGATTAAATAAAATAGTATGTGTTTTAATTAAAAACACTTCATAAAATAAATACGAGAAGATATATTTCGTAATGTTTCATGAGTCTATATTTAAAAAAAAATGCGATTAGCAATATAAAAGCAGAGTCTAAAAAATTTATTTTCTCTTTCATTTTTATATGTTTTTGAAGAATTTTTTAATATTTGATTTTAATTCAAAAATAATTCAAGGTTTCTTGAAGCCATTCAGTTTTTAGATTTGTGGCATTCAGTACAAAGTGGCTATTTGCTTAAAAGGTCAAATCATTTTTAATGGATTTGAAGCTAATAGAAATATTCTCGAACTGATTATAACTGGAAGCTTTTGATGCTAAAATTTTGAAGAAAAATATACTAGTTTCTAGCTTCAAAAGACTAAATAAGCTCTTCAGATAGAAGAATGGTATTGAAATCTTCAAAAACGACTTGGAATAAACATTTCTATTTCTCTTACATTTCGGAAAGGGAGGGATATAATGGTAATCTTAGTGTACCAAAATGGTTATATTCTCTTTCAACGTGCTAGGATTAGAGCACGAATGCACGAAAAGGAACCCAAGATACTAATTCCTCCATCACTGACCACGGTTTTTATTTTCATAAATTTTTTCTCGTGTTTCGAAGATTTGCTTCATATCGTATTTGAAAACAGATATTTTTTACTATTTATTATAATCAATACACTAGTGAAAAGGGTTTGGGTCTGTTTAGGGGCGAATAAGAATAAAAAAATGAGAAACTGCTTTGAGCTTTAAAATAAAGTCTTTCATATACTTTAAAAAGTATACTGATAATAGCTGTTTGAAATTTTTATAAGTTATAGAGAGAAATTAAAACATCTTAACCAAAATTAATCAACGTTACATTTATAAACAGTTGTTTAATAAATAAGGTATTACGTTTACAACTAATAATAAATAAATCTCTATATGCAACAATTAAATCTTTAACGTTACATAAAATTTGCTGGATTCGACGAAACTTCTGTCAATTAACTATAGCTTAAGTAAGACAAACGATTTATACATGAAAAACAATCATTCTATAATCACCCGTCATTTGAGATATTAAAAAAAGGAAAGGAAGACAAATTCAAACCGAATTACCTTATTTGTAAGTTAATCATGTATAATTATTTTAAGTATAATTATTATATATACAACACATAGAATCCTTAAAATTAATCTTTGTATGGAGCAGTTAACTCAACGTGAGTTACTCAAAGCTTGAATTCTGGAAAAATTAAGCTTCATTTCTGATTAATAATGCTTTTTTCCTTTCAAAATAAATATGAAAAAAGAACTCTAAGAAGATGAGATTGTTTTATATATATTAGAGTAAGCGGCTGAATAAGTTTCAAAAGCATGAAAAAATCTACACACAATACATATATAGAATACGATTTCTTGTTGCAATGTTAACAAAAAACCTGAGATATATACCTTAATTTTCACCATTATGGGAGATGGGTGAACGTGCATCTTAGTTAGAAGTTCCAAGCTAAAACCAACTGAAAATCCCACTCTCAGGTAGGGCTTTACTATAGGAAAGACCCAAAGTGAAGGGAACACTTTTTAACTAAACTTACATGTGCTTTTAGGAAAGTCATGACAAGGAGGATGATCTTCGATATGTTTCCTGTAGCAATGGAAAAAAAGGATTAAAATATCTCTTATATACAATAAATAGCCAAAAACGAGAGATTTAAATACCCCTGCCAAGGGAAATAAACAAACTGAGCCTTAAGAAAAGTGATCTTGGAAATCATTCAAGACCTTTAAAACATACAGCCAGTGTAGCTGAACAAAAATTGAATGAGACATTATTATTCATATTATATATACTATGTGTGTGCTGGTGTGTGTGTGCGTGGTGTGTGTGTGTGTGTGTGGTGTGCATAGGGAGAGGATTCTGTATTAGGTGTCTAGCCTTTAACTATATTGTCGCAATTCATTAACTCTGAAAACAACACATTATACTTAACGTGCCATTTGCAGAGACATCTCAAACGTTTGTTCTGTTACACTGATCAAAAATTCTACAAACACCCTAATGAGCGAACCTTTCTCTGAATACAAAGTGAAACGCAACATCCCCTGATCTCTATATGCTTGGATAATCCCTTAAGCATAAAGCCTTACCGCAGGCTACAACTGGCTTTCTGCTTATGTCCGAAACTCTTACCAATTATTAGCTTGTGTATGTTGGATGTAATTGTTATTTATTAATCTGGAATATATGTAACTTATGATCTTATAAATATTTTGAGTAATTCTTCATGACACTACTAAGTCCTGTCCCTTACTGCTATTGGTTTCCATTTATGAAAAATTCTTTAATTTGTTAAAGAATACGACAATCCTTACAATATTATTCTTTTCTCTTAAACACTTGCTCTTATTAAAAACATAGCATCTAACATTAAAAGGGAAACCAATGTAAATTTTTGAGTGTCAGAGTTATGTTTGAATAAAAAGTAAATCTGTAAATCTCTCTTTGAATATAGTCCATAAATCGACGTAAGGGAGAGCCCATCTTTTTGAGCATTCGTTTTATGTCTTACTTCCAGACTCTCATTTTCTTCCATAGATGAAATTTGGAAGCGACGGATTTACCAAAACGATCGAAGAAAATGATTGTGTGTTCTTCGAAGCGCATCGTTGGAAACAAGAGCCGTAAAGGTCTGCAGTTATAAGGAGATATATTTTAGCATATTTTATATCGAACGATTCGAACGTGGTAGCTCACAGAGATCTAAGGTTCGGGTTTAAACCCAGCTTCTGCCTTTCAAAATTCAGCATTCCGCACTAAAGCTGTTGCATTAAATCTGCATTCGGGAGAGCATAAAAGTTTTTACAATCAAGATGCGTTTAAGAGAAGCTCATTATAGTTCAAAGTGTCAAACGTGAGTTTTATAACTTTTGCTGGTATTGATTTTATGGTTGAAGTCATCTGAGTATTTCATGGAAGATAGTTTAAATAAATTGAATGAATATCGTCTGAAAGCAATATTTCTACACCTTTTCTATATTTGTTTTTTTAATTAAAATACAAATCCGCATTTGAAAAACGCTTGATGCATTCACGGAAATAGAGGAGGCAATATTTTTGTTGTGTTTTAAAATATAAATACACATTTTACATAAATAATGCGCATACAATGTTGCATAAATATTTTAAATGTTAAAATATAACTATTTTTTGTTGTATTAAGATAATTACATTTTAAAGATTTAAAAATGTAGAGTTTTAATTATTCTTATTAAGAATTTCTTTGAACATTATTGATCCGAAATACAAGAATCTTAAATAATAAAGCTACACTGAATCTTGTTCGCAGCATTCTTGACGACCGAAAGTAAGATGTCACCAGGAATGATCAGAGCAGCTAGTGATATGCTGTTTCTTCAGGTCTTCAAGGTCGGTATCCCACTAAGATAGACCTTGAGCTTCAACTAACCCCACAAGAAGAAGTCGCATGCTGTTAGATCCGGGGTGAATGGAGATGGAGAATGTTGTGTACATGATGATATGTGTGGTTCGTGAGAAGGGTGGTCACATTGAAAGAGGTCTCTAACCTTGTCCAGGAAGTGCTTTTATTGAATAAAGTGCTATGGTGCGCTGAAATATCATCTCTCTAACCCTTTGCTGTAGTTCATGCTGTATTAAAGTGGTATTGCACTGAAATTTCTTTTTTGTTATTCATTTGTCTAATTCTTAGATGTGTAGACTACAACGTCACATTTTCCCGAATCTGCGACATTCGGAAATATTTTGTTTCACGGAAGCTTTTCTCCCATGTCGCCATTAGTCTTCCTACCAAATTTGGTGGCATTTCAGCTGATAGATCGAGCTACAGATGGCTCTGAGTAGGGCAGTTAAAAAAATACCTCCTGTATAGTGTGTTCATGCTACATTGGACGCCGATCACTTTGGGTCAAATCCAAGGTGATCACAACATCCGAATTATCAGAATATCCAAAATGCCTTAAAAATAATACGAATCTATGGGTATACAATGATGTCAGAAAAACAGACACAACAACATTACTGGTGTGTACTCATTCATTTTAATTAGAAAAAATAGATACAGTGAACAAAAGTGGAAAAAACATGTATATTTAATTTTTAAGCTTTCTTAAAAAATTTATTAAGAGTAACATGCTTTTTTGAGTAGGTAATATGGCATTCATTGAATAAGCCTTTCATTAGAATAATGCTCATATAAAGATTCATCAAACTGTTTGACTGATCTTAAACTACGTAAGGTCTGTAGAATTTTTTGGTCCATGGTCGTTTCTCTTCTAGTCCCTTTTCACCGTCGTTGCCCCGTATTTAGATCTGTTATCATCGAAACAGTTCACTAGAAGCGAAACGTTGATCACTAGAACCGACCGATTTTCTATGTGCTTCGATAAGGGAGATCGTTGCACGCTATTTTGATGAGTACAAACGTTACATCCGTGATCACTATAAGCGGCGAGTACATCCGTGATCACTATAAGCGGCGAGTACTGTATTCTCAAGCATGCCAGTGAGTGACAGTTAAGTTTAAGGTAATGATGAAGACATTTGTGAATATATAATAGGAGGAATGCAAGATTCATATTGTTCCATTCTTTATACAAAATCTATCACTGGTATCATAACGTAAAATTAGTTTTATGGAGTCGTTTATAAGTCATTATTTTCAGGAATAATGACTTATCATTACTGAATTACTAATTAGAGACAAAGTTTGATATTCTTCAGAAATATATAAAAATTGAAGAAGTGTTTAGGTATGAAATTTAATTCTTACGTACAGCGCATTTCAGATGGGTTGTTGTGCCTACTGTATGATTTTCAACATTTTTTTAAAATATTCTTTTTTGTTTTGACCAGTACTGCATAACGGAATTTTTGCTATCATGTAATATGATTTCATCAAATATGTTAACAAATACTAAAATAAATTAACATAACATTTAGATTGTTTATTTTACAATGTTAAGAATTTTTGTTACTTTCTTTAAATAAGTGGAAAAACAAATTGCCTCATCATCCTTTCAGAGAATAGCATAATCTGTAAGTTAAATTCAAGATAATATTATAAAAAATATTTTAAATATACATGAGTGACATACTTAAATGTTTACTTTTTAATCTAATAACTAATAAATATTAAAATTTAATAATTATCTTTCGTCCTATTTGTGGGCCACCAGCAGAGTACCTGTAGATGGCGCCGCCATCGCCAGTGACGTCAGAGTATCAAGCTGCCGAGAACAGTAGAAGAGGCAGACGCGGCACGAGATGCATGAACGACGTGGGTTTTATTCTGACAAAAACTAAAGACGACAATGGGCCATCGAAAAGCCTATTTAATGACGAACGATTTCATTTGTGGATACCTTTAATTGTAACTAATGATTCTTCAAACTGTAAACTTAATCCTAATAATATAACCATTTAGATTGATGAACTGTGTATTATTTATATGGAACCCAACACTAAGCCTGCTTAATGACCGCCTACAAAAGTGGTGTCCTGAAGCAGAATGCGATCCTGTACGAACAATTTGATTGCAAATCTAGTTGAATACGATCCTGTATTAAGATGATAATAAACTTGAGTGAAAGACGAACTTCGATGATACGCTTTACTGGATAAGCTGTTGCGCTTAAAAATGACATATTATCGATGCCGCTACGATTGGAATTACTGACGCAACGACGAAAACGGTGAGCCAAAATTTCCACTATTTTGAATTACGATGAAATTGATAGATATTTCCGAACTGAAGGCTGCAATAGCATCCGAACGAACATTGAAATTACGATGTTTGCATAAACTCTTGTTCGATTTCGAAGGAGACCGTCAAAACAGAAGCAGAATAAGAGAATTTTCTGGCTTTGACTTTCAGCCGAATGATAAAGATTTTAATGAAAAAACTAAACTGATTGAAGAGAATCTATCTCTAAATGAAATAATTACAATTAGCAATCTGCTATTGATAGATAACGAGGGTACTAAAAAAAATTGTTCAAAGATTGTTAACATATCTCTGCGATTTAGATATATTAAATAAGAACATTATTCGTGAAAATGATTCTGGATCGGATTCAGAAAATGAAAACGAACAGATTCGCAAAAGTTATGAAAATTTAAGTGAGGAATCAGCGCAGCTTCCAGTTCATAATGTTTATCAACCTAATATTAGTTTTAATGATATTGAATGTATCATCATGCCATTTGATGATGATTCTCATCAAAGTATTGAAAAATGGGTCGAATTATTTGAAGACGTTGTAAATATGTTTAATCTAACTGGTTTGCATAAACTTGTATTTCGTAAAAGAGCTTTGAAAGGTAAAGCAAAATTGTATATTCAAAGCGAAACTAGTGCTAACTCTTGTAAAAAGCTGAAAGATTTATTATTATCTGAGTTTGGTTATTCTGTTAATTCTGTTGAACTGCATGAAATGTTAAGAAAACGTAAATTAAACGACGATGAGTCATTAGAAGAATATTTTTTAAAGATGAAACAATTATGTAATTGTGGTAATGTTGAAGATACTGCTTTCATGCAATATGTTATGAATGGTGTACCTCATTCTGTTATCAGAAAAAGTATTTTATATGGTTGTCACAACTTGTCAGAGTTTAAACAAAAACTTAGAGTTTATGAGAAAATGAGATCCGACTACGATAATGCCAAACCAAATAAACCAAAGTTCGGATACGAAACTAAAGATAGAATTAAAGCTTCGAAAATCGAAAATAAAGATAAGTTCAAGGCAACTAAATTAAATAACATTCGGTGCTTCAACTGTGGTGCTCTCGGACATAAATCGAGCGTATGTGAGAATAAAATTAAGGGAAGCAAATGTTTCAAGTGTAATAAATTTGGGTATCATCTTGCTAAGGATTATACGATGAAAAAAAGAACATTCTAATGTTACAGTCGATAAAACAACCTCTTACGAAAATTTAACAACAAAAATTGTTCGAATAAACGATTTAAATATCGTTTCGCTTATTGATACCGGAAGTCAAAAGTCATTAATCAGGAAGAGTATTTTTAACAAAATAGGCGAAATATCCGAATTGTAACAATCTAACATCAAACTTTCGGGCTTGGGGAATACATCAGCAAAACCTCTAGGGATATTTAAAACCCAAATCATAATAGATGGTTTGGAATTTGAATCTGAAATATGTGTAGTAAGCGATTCATCTCTTTCTTTTGATTTCATAGTTGGTTGTAATGTCGTGAATCAGTGCACTTTAATCGTCTCCAGAAAAGAAATAAAATTTACAAAACCAAGCGATAATTCGCTTTCGGGTTCTTTTTTGATTAATGTAGCAGAGGTGATGACTCACGAACAGGAAATAGATTTAACGCATATTCAAAACAAAGCGCAGCAAGAAAAAGTTCTAAATCTTCTTCGTAACTACAAGCCGAATAAAATAAAAAAGATAGATGTAAAATTGAATATCCGCTTAACAAGTAATATACCAATAAATTCTCCCCCATGCGTTTCCCCATCATTAAGAAGGAAATTATAAATGAACAAATAGAGCAATGGTTGAAAGATAAATTAATTCGCCCGAGTACATCACAATATAGTTCACCAGTTGTTTTGGCCGGACGGATCGCTCGCGTCAAGGTTATCCATAGATCACCGAAGACGAAATAAAATAACAGTGCGCGAACATTTTCCTTTGATTGATGACTTATTGGATAGGTTGCAGTCCGCAATTGTATTTACAACATTAGATCTTAAGAATGCTTTTTTCCCATGTCGACATTGACCCTTCGACAAAGAAATATATTTCTTTCTTAACGGATACTGGTCAATACGAGTTTAATAAGATGAGTTTTGGTCTGACTAAAAGTCCAAGTGTTTTTGAAAGATATATTTATAATCTATTTCATGACCTCATAAAAGAATACGTAGTCATGAATTATTTAGATGATTTGGTTATTTCTTCTGAAAATGAAACTCAGGGTATTGAAAGATTGCAACGTGTTTTGCAAACATCATCTCAGTACGGAATAGAGTTAAATATTAAGAAGTGTCAATTCTTAAAACGTGAAATAGAATTTCTACGTCGTAGAATTAAAGATGGTAAACTTTACGCTTCTCCTTTCAAAATTAAAGCTGTTATGAATTTTCCAGATCCAAAATGTACTAAAGATATTAAAAGCTATTTGGGACTAACTGGATACTTGAATACTTCAGGAAATTTATTCCGCATTTTTCAGCAACAGCTAAACCTCTAAGAGACTTGCATAAAAAGGACAGTAATTACAGTTTTGATTTGAAAGAACGTGAATCCTTGAACGAACTTAAACAAATTTTAAGTAAAGAACCTGTGTTATGCCTGTATAATCCTAAAAGTGGAACAGAAATTCACACCGACGCGAGTGTAGATGGTTTTGGAGCGTGCTTGCTTCAAAAGTCAATAGTTGATAATCAGTTGCACCCTGTGTGTTATAAGAGTCATAAAACTTCTGATACTGAACGCAAATATTCAAGTTATGAGCTCGAAGTTATGGCTTTAATAGAAGCACTTAAAAAGTTTAGACCCTATGTCTTAGGCATACCTTTTAAAATAGTCACAGACTGCATCGCATTTAAGCAAACAATAAGTAAGAAAGACACTTCCTCAAAAATTGCAAGGTGGGCCTTAATGTTAGAGGAATACGATTATGTAATTGAACACCTTTAAGGAACGCGTATGCGACATGTTGACGCACTAAGTAGAAACTCTGTTTGTATGATAATCCAAGACAGTTTAACGTTACAGGTTTGGAAAGCACACAATTCAAAAGAAAATGTTAAAGCAATTAAAGACCTTCCTAACATTAAGAATCAGGATGTTGTCTATATAATTAAAGGTGACCTGTTATATAAATCTATTAAAGGAAACGACCTTTCAGTTGTCCCAGAAGACATGCAAATGTCATTAATAAAAATTGCTCATGAGAAAGGACATTTTTTTGTAAAACGAACGGAAGACCACTTAATCAACGAATTTTACATTCCTAAATTAAAGCAAAAAATTGAGAAGTGCATTTCAAATTGTATCACATGCATTTTAGCCAGTAAAAAGCAAGGTAAACAAGAAGGAAAATTACATCCCATACCTAAAGTCGAATTACCTTTAGACACTTATCATGTCGGTCATCTAGGACCATTAAAAAGTGCCAATAACAGGGTGGCCACCCGACCCGGAAACCTGGAAAACCGGGAATAGTCAGGGAATTTTGGGAGACCGGGAAAAAACAGGGAATAGTCAGGGAAATTTATTCTAAACCTGGAATTCTTTTTATTTTGATAATTCTTATTGCAGGCGACAATTCGCTGATTTTTTTTTATAAATAGAATGAATCACCGTTGGCAACCAATGAAAATTAGTTATTTACTGATAGTCAAAAACGAATGCCATTCGTGTTCATGTAAACACTTCGCCCCGGGCTAGGTGTTTACATTTAAATTTCCGAGGGACCGAAATTTCGGCTATTAGTCCAGTCAACGAAGGGTGGTTTGAAAAAAAAACATTAAATCATATAGTTTTGAGAATTGGTACACATGTTCCTTAGGGGCTTCTGATAAACATACTAAAAGTCCCGGTAGTGGGGGGTAAGGCCACTTGGATTTCATCCCCCTTTTTTAGTTTTTCCAGAACATCTCGAAAACTATTGAGTTTTCAAACTACAATTGATTTAACAAATTAAAGAGCATAAAATTCCCTACAAATACATGCTTATATTTTTCTTCCAGCTTTAAATGATTTCCAGATAATGGGTCTCAAAGGTAGCCGCCATCTTGGATTTCATTCCCCCTTTTTTGGTTTCTCCTGAATATCTCGAAATCTATTCAATTTTTAAATAACATGTAGTCAACAAATTAAAGAGCACAAAATCCCCTACAAACGCATGCTTTTATTTTTATTTTAGCTTTAATAGTTTCCGAGATAATGGATATCAAAATTTGCAACCTTCTTGGATTTTATCCCCCCTTTTTAGTTTTTCTTAAATATCACTGAAACTATTAAAGCTAGAAAATAAATAAAAGCATGCATTGGTTGGGAATTTTACGATCATTAATTTGTTGTATTTAAGGTAATTTGAAAATCAAATAGTTTTCGAGATATTAAAAAAAAAAACTAAAATAAGAGGGATAAAATCCAAGATGACGGCAAATTTTTAAATCCATTATCTCGGAAACTATTAAAGCTAAAACAAAAATAAATCATGTGTTTCTAGGGAATTTTACGCTCTTTAATTTGCTTATGACATGTAATTTGGAAATTGAATAGATTTTGAGATATTGAAGAGAAATTAAAGGGAGATGAAATCAAAGATGGCGGCAACTTTTGAGATCCATTATCTGGGAAACTATTAAAGCTGGAAGAAAAGTAAAAGTATAGTTTGTAGGGAATTTTATGCTCTTTAATTTGTTTAATCAATTATACTTTGAAAACTGAATATTTTCCGAGATATTCAGGAAAAACTAAAAAAAGAGGGATGAACTCCAAGATGGCGTCTCGAACTCACCCTCTAGTAACGGAGACTTTTAGTATGTTCATAATAAGCCCCTCACGAACATGTGTACCAATTTTCAAAACTATATGAGTTAATGTTTTTTCACCCCCATTTTGGACCTTCGTTGCCTGGACTATAAAAACAGAATCGCGTTCCTTTTGGTAGTTAAATTAGATGATACTTCTTGAGATGTAAATCTGTAGTATAATCACACTCAGATGTGGAAGAAGAACCGAGATTTGGCTATATGTCAAAGAGATTCAAATCGCTTACGATATCGTAAATTTCTCTTTATCTGTCTACAAGTTAGTATCCACACTACT
>BGPR01000302.1:523549-560418 GCA_013235015.1 Araneus ventricosus
GAACACCTCCTTCGAGATTTTTAAAAAGAATTCCAAGATTTAGACCGAAAAATAAGTAATTTTGAAATTTTACTTTCTATCTTTGATAAGTTAATACGATAATTCAAAAAATGAAAACAGCTAGAAAGATGAAAGTCGATATACAGTCTTTACATCGAAATTGTAAATTAATTTCAATTTTTTGACAAAATCTATCTAACGGAATTTTTTCTGTATGTCCGTCAGTTTACAACTATACCATAAATAAAAAAATGCAGGGAACTATACATAATTTGGCACATGGCTTCACCACTAGAAATGGAGATATGTATTACATTTAGCTACATTAACTAGCATGATAAATGAAATTTATATGCGATATTTTACCGAAATTGTGCATGTTTATTAAATTGTGGCTAAAATCAATTTGCTGTAAGGAGTTTCTTACACATATTTGATTTACTTCCTTATACTACCAAGCCGAAAGAAAACGCGCCTTATTATAAGTGTTCAAAAAATATGTAGAGGGAGCACTCCGACTGCTTGTTATCTTTAGTAATTAAAATAATGAGTTCTTTATATTATTTTAAGGTGTAACATTTTTAATGAAAATCAGCTTATATGCAAATTTCAGAGAAGGTGAGCAAGATGTGATGCAAACATTTTACCGGTCGTGAATCGAATTTCTCTCAGTTTTTCGTATATAAAAGTGAATATAATTGCGTAAGTTAACTTTACTCTTCGAAGACAGTGGTGTGTGGCTAGCGGAGTTACTATTAAATGATAATAAACTAATTTTTTTAAGACAATTGATTTTTTTTCGGAAATTTACGGTTTGAAAAACATTTTTAGTTTCTAAGCATAGAATATTTATTACCGATAAGTCAACTAATTAACAAAGTTTTACAGAAAGCCTGATGTAATTTTTTTGATGCAATCACGTGAACTATTTAATGCTTTTAACAATATAATATATACATCTCAGTCAAATTACGAAACGTTCGAAAATACTTAGCGTGTGTCTCTTTCAGACTTCTGCATGGAGCTCTGTGGATTCTGAAATTGGTGTGACGCGTTACGTTCATCACATGCCAGTTGAATTCTCCACATTAAAATGTCATAAGCAACTGAAATGCATAATGGTTATGCATATGTTCAAAAGAATTAAACTAGAAAAATTGTACTGATTAGTAATTGTAAAATATTTATTACTTCACTGTTTCATGTACTATCTTAATGTTCAAAAGGAACAGTAAACTTAAAAAATTCAAAAAGAAAACGCTTCTATCAAGGTGCGAAAAAGTAAAAATAAATATTCTTATCGTAATTTCTTAAGTGAAATAAAATCTTAAAAGCGTTTTAGATGAAAGCTCTAAGGAAATTGGAATTTTAATCACAGTTATAAAAATTTAAATTTTATGTAATGAATGTTTATGACTTTTTGTTACTTTCGATATTTATTGTGGCTTTATACCCCTATTGTTTTTTGTGCTTCACACTTTTATGATTTTTGTTTTTGCCTACATATTTTTAATATTTTTTTTCTTTATATTGCAATGATAGGATTATTTTTCTTAACTTTTTGTGTTTAATATTTTCTACTTTAAAGCCTTTTAATATATTTTAAAAATTCGTGTCTCTTTCTCTTTTCGAGCTACATGATAACAGAGATCGGACTATAACTCAGCCCTTACCCAATAATAGAATCCGATTACCCTGATATTGTAACGTCGTGCTGAAACCACCTTATAAGATCGGGCATCTTTTTTTGCAGTTTGCATCATATCCAAACAACTATATAAAATATCATTATGAAGAAAATTACCTTCTGTTGTCATTTATGAAGTCTAATAATAAGTTATCTAATTCGTATATTATCTGTTGCGATTGCGATTCGTTCCCGTGAAGATCACGAGTTAACAATACACCTCGGAACACAGTGCTTGAGCAATGAGGTCACTGAGGTTCAAATAGACCTTGGTGTAGTTCCATTCAATAATGACGAACAAACTTTAAGTTAAAAATCTATATTCATAACAATGTAAAATTATTAACAGTTCAATAGAATTTAGAACTGATGAAACTGCATGTTGCAGTAAAGACATAAAAAGGTGCGGGTATCAAATAGCGGAGAGCCAAAAACTCTAACTTACTATCAGTAGGGGAATGGCGGCTAGAAGTGGGCGTGCCAAATACATTGCAAACATTAAATGCTGCAGAAAGGGAACTAGTAGCGCCGCATAGCGGATGCACCAAAACTAAGTATGCAGATAAATACGATTTCACAAAATACGTTAACACTGACATAAACAAAATAAAGTAATAAGATGCGGAACATTATCTATATATTTAATGCTCTGCTAGTTAATTAAATATTTCAATTAACTCCAGTAATATTATCATTCTAAGAATAAATATTTTAATTTTTATCTTCTTAATGTTGTTAATATCTTGCCTTAATTATGTTTTTATGAAATGTATGAACGTGACAACAAAACCGTAAAAGCGCGATATTCTAGTTGAAATTCTTTATGCAAATTGAAGATTTAATCACATTCATAATATATAATAATTTTTTAATGAAGGTCCAGGAATTTGTTCCTCGTTGGGTCTTAGATTTCTTATAATATTGCTTCATTTTCGTTAAAAAATATTACTCCCTACATTTACTACACTAATGAAAGCGTGTTTAAAAATATTTTATTCTCAATATTATCTACATTTTATTCTTTAATATATTTCATGATGATTATATATAGAGTGGAATCAAAAAACTAATACAGTCGGACCTCTATTTAACGAAGTCGCTAAACCCCGAAAAAAAGTTCGTTATATGGAAAATTCGCTAAATAGAGATTCACTTTTTAATATACTTTAAACTACACAAGACAGATTTTAAATTCATAAACACTAAATATTATTAGAAAAGTAATTAATCACACTTTTATTTTGTAAATTAATATCTGTTTTATATATTTTACCCATCAAAAAGAAATCTGCAAGGAAAATAAGAATAAAACAAAACATTGTCCGGGAATACCCTGTATTTTCAATTTTAAAAAAATAATTTTATATTAAAATTAATGAATTTTAGCTTTTCATCATACGAGGGTTTGTTGATTTCTGCATCATAACCATTTCCATCTTCATTATTTTCGTCTTCATCGCAATTCATTGCTGTATTGTTTTTATTTTTCACACTGTCCACTTCAAAACTGCCTCATCCACATCTTCATAGACACACGCTTTTAAACGTTTTGAGCAAGAATTCGATGAATCATAATTTTGTATCTTATCACGATTTTTTTACTATGGTTGATAAGCTGTTTGGAGGACTACCAAATTTTAAAGCAATATCCTTTTTTTTCCACGCCTTTATCCACCTCATGAAGAATTAAATTTTTTTTCTCTGATGCTCAAACACTTTCGCTGTGACATTTTTCAGCTTCAAGGTCATTGATCACCATAAAATGTGTTAAAAGAAAGAATAAGTTTGAAATGTTTAGAAATATTTTGAGAAATAGGGAGAAAAAAAATATTGCATCACAAGAAAAAGTTCGTTAAATAGAGAATGCACTTCGCTATTTGGAGGTTATTTTACGAAGAAATTCGCAAAATGTTCTTGGTTCCAAGAAAAAGTTCGCAAAATAGAGAAATTCGCAAAATAGAGGTTCGTTAAATAGAGGTCCGACTGTATTTACTAATAGATGAAGCTATATGTGTAAAACTAATATTTAGTGAAATTGTATTGGTAAATAAGTTATTTTAATTAAGAGTTCCGAAGTTATTAAAATATTGTATTTTCATCGGGATCAAATGATTGATTGTTATTTCAGAAATCCAGTACGTCAGGAAGTGAGTGATAAACCGATAAAAAAATTCTATCTATATAAATATTAAATATGCCAATTAAAAAACCTTTACAAATGCATACGTTAAATGAATAATATTCAAAAAATTATTTCAACGCCTAAACAAATTCTTCATTTCAACAGAAGTCAAAACCAGCTCTTAAATATCTCGCAAATGCAAAATAATGCTTCTTTTTGCCTCAAATAAGCATACGTTTTTATTTAAATTGTAGGTATCTTACCGCCACCGGAATTTTTATGTAAGTTGTCTTATATCTCTGGTTCTAAACATATGAAAGAAAAATTACGCTACGTTTCGCACGTGCGTAGTAAAAAATTACTTAATACAAATGCGTATATTTCCTGTAATATTAAAATATTTTAATTCAAATTTTAATACAATGCTTTTTTTACATATCGCCAAGTACTCTGTAAGTTTCGTACAATTTGGTTGAAAACTCTTCATGTTATAACAAAAAAACATGTGAAAAAATTTGGGATTTTTTAAGAAAACCTTTATATCTTCCCGAATATTTGTGCTGTGTTTACGAAAGTGCATGTAAATATTATGCACATTGAACCATAGCCATTGATAAGAGTTACATCTCATTATCAACTTTCTGTGAATCAGGATGAGTCAAACTCAATTTTCGCTTTCACTCTAAAATTTGAGTTATGACGATCATATGTCCCACGCTTCTCCGTAACTGATTGCGAACCATAGTATTCATATTAACTCCAATTGTTTCGCATCTTAAGAATTGTGCTTAACTTTTGGAAGTGAGTGTAGTAAAGATCCACAATACTGAAACCTTAAAAGATACCTTCCCATTGTTTCTAGATAAACTTTAACTTTGTTTGGTTCTGGATCATTACGTATAGCATCTTCTTTCACCAACAGAAAAAAACGACAACCTGAAGCGCACTTTCACTGATAGCACGTACTCGTAAATATGAATTTAATGTTTCTTTCGGCTCTAGTTACGATCAAAGAACAATAAAGAGCTCCCAGAACTCATTTGAGGTAACGTTTGAAAGATGAAATAGTTCTTTCGTTCCGATATTGCACGTCCAAAATCTACAGTTCACATCCGATCGTTTCGTTTTTTTTTTTCAGAATTATGAGCAGCAACAAGAAATCGCTTAGTAATTTCAAGAAGTATCTTTCTAAACACCAACTTTGTTGCTCTTGTATTATGGTTTAGTTCCTAGTTGTGAATGAAAAACGTACCATCCGTGGTACTAAATCTTTGTCAGTTTATCGATTTATATCGAACATTATTTAGAGTTATTTCCATCTACATCTACACTGTGCCTTATTTTAGAACAGGAAGCAACCGCTAGACCAGAATAGTTTTATTTCAAAATAAACATTTTGAGTTTGTTTTATGAAAATTATTTTAGAAAAATATATTGCTGCTTTTTCCAAAATTAAATACTCCATCATAAATAGAATTTCTCGCATTGGAGATCAGTTTTGCATAGAAAAACAGACCCGTTTATTCTAAGTTTAGAATAGAGAACTATGAGTTCCAATAATAATGATTGGTTCTCGATTACATACACGCGAGTCTAATTCAATAAATTTAATAAAAACAGTTTTGTAAAACACAATTTTATTAAGTGTGCCGAAAAATGACAATTTATTAGACTATCGGAAATTATGAATAATTCAATTTTTGTTATTTACTACATTTTCGTCTTCAATTTATGAGTGATTATTATAAATATTATAAAATTTTGAGATCGATTATTTTCTTAATCGCAGTACCATGTAGCGCCAACAATACGAGAATAATATTTAATTATATAAATTTATTAACTCATAATTAATTTATTTAGCTATGGAAATATTAAATAGTGTAATTTCATCGGAAACAGACAATTAAGAAAAATTTAAAAACTCTAGCAGTTTAGGAAGTGAGTGGAAATTCATTCTGAAAATCCATTTATAAAAATTTGGAACACGTCAAGTTAAAATAAAATGAGCAAAAGCACAATATTTACCATGATATTTATGTAGAGTATCATGGTGATAACAGAGATTCTTTGCATTTAGTATTTGAAACCCAATTTTTCACACCGCCTTTAATAATATCTATATTCCACTTATTTATGTTATATTCTCTTCTATTCCACTGATTATTAGATTTTCAAATAAAAGTATTATGGGAGCCTAGGTCCCGTGTGTAGTGGTAAGGAGTCAAAAGAAAAACACTTTTGCTATTTTAGGAATATAATGATGACGACACAAACAGTTAAAACGGCACAATCATTTAAATAGAAAACAGATATAAGCGAAAGAATTAGAACGGCGGCCACTGCCCTGTACATCAAGTCACATAGTCAAGCCATCGTAGGCAGTTTTGGCGTAGCGTTCCGTCGTTCGCCATCGCACAACAATGTCTGTCGCAAGCAAGAGCAAGATCATGTGACGTGACGTGACGTCAGCTGGTAGAGAGAAAGTGTACGAGCGCCTCCTGGCGGGATACTGCATAAATAATATCAAAATACGCATGTGTTTACTTAATTATTTTGCATGTATATTTATAATTTAAATACATTTTTTTGTATTAATGCTATAAAGTAATGGCCAATTAAAAGGCTCCATTTACATTTTTTTAGAATACAGCATCATAAATTTAAGCTGGACAAATAAACATTAGAATAGTTGGTAATTTTGGATTGGTTTGCAGTAAGAACGTAACATCAATGTATTCATTTTATGCCTGCTGAAATTCAAAATTGTGCTTTGTTAATATCTGTTTTTCAAATTATATTATCCAAATACTAAGTTTGTAATATTTTTGGAGGGGCTTTCAATAAAGCTTCACGCATACCAAACTAAAAGAGGCTCCGAGTTCGGAGACATGCGTGATGATAAAGTAAGTACTCAACACTGAATCATCGTTTTCATTATTGCGGCATTGATTGCAATTGAGTCATCATTTTCTGCGACTCAATCACTTTAATGGGGAAATTCATTCAGCCAGCCTCATCTGTAAAATATGATGAAATCAAAGGTGGTGTGTTTTCATTGGCAAATTCTGTGCATTCTATATTTCATGTTTCTATTATTAGAATTTACCAATATTTTTTTCGTCGATTCCTTTCCGTCTGTTATATTGTGTCTGTCCCCAGAGTTAAAGTTCACATTCCGTGAAGGGATGACCTGATGCAATCCCTTTAAAGACCTTCTGGATGTTATTGATTTCATATAATCTACGTATAAATATTTATTTGCATTTTATTAAAAATAAATGTTTAAATTACACTACGACTTATTTCAAAAAATTTTTACTTAAAATATCATTGAATTTCGTATATTAAATATATACAAAGAAATTCTAACAATTACAAATATCTTAATACACTAATTTTAGATGAACCAGCTAGTGTTGCCCTATTATGGCATAATTTTTAAAAAAATAAATTATATTTTATTCTAATTAAAACATCATCTCTCTAAATCATCATCTACTAAAATCTCATTAAACGGGAAACTCTCAGAATAATTTTATAGTATAAACAGATTATTGTTTTCTTTTCTTCCGATTTTCTAATATATTTGAATCTACAAAAATTGAAGGAGACAAAGAGCATAACAACTTTGAATATGCTTAATGCGATTAGTATTCAAAATAATTATTTTGAACGCAAATTTACTTTGTCAAATATTTAATGTAAAAACTCATGTTTGAAATGCCAGGAGCATGTTAAATGTAGAATTACCTGATATCTTAGTTTTAAAAGGATTATATGCAAAATTTTAAATTTTATTAAGCACGATTTCAGTGCAATTTACTTTGCATCAGTCATCTGATTAATAATCAATAATATTTTTTGATATTGTGTTTTAAAATATTCGATTTAAAGTACTTTAACGATGAGAATTGGTAAACTACTTTGCAAGGAAATGGCAGGCTGCGCAAGACTTTTGGATTAGATTAATATGCAACATTACCTGGAAATTCTGTTTCTATACGTCATACAGAAGCCAATATCGGTTTTTCTAGAAACTTGCCAATAATCGTCGATGAATTATTTCTCTGGCATTTGGTACTGTACGATTATCGATAAAAATCGATAGACACCTATGGCATTTATGTATTGCTGCTTATAAGTAACGGTAGAGAGCCTTCAAAATAAGGATATTCTTAATTTTGAAGGGAGTATACTTTCAAAATCAATACTTGCAGCGTAAAATGGATCTTAAATATTAAATTATAAGAACTCTTATTTTATAGTTTTCAGTTTTTTAATAATTTTATAAAAATTATGTAATTTAATTATTATTTGCCATGAATGAGTTCATTTTTGTATTATAAAATGTGGGAATATAACTTTTTTCTTATAATTATATTTGTATTAAAATGTTATGCTTAGTGATTTAAAAACTTCTTTATTTCTCTTTATCCGATTTTATAATTATTATATTATTAATCAAGCTTTATGGGATCTACAAGACAAATTAGAAAGAGCGGATTTGTTTTGAAAAATTGATATTGATTCACCAAAAACAAAAATTCATTCTTAAACTTTGAGTTGTGTTCTCTAGTAAGAACTGGAAATAAGAAAAAAAGTAACGATAGCACGCAGCCAAAACATTCAGAAGAAAACTTGTTTTTGAAATTAAAGTAAGAAAAAATATATTAATTTGTTAGTATAAAAGTACATTACCATTTTTAAAAACGTCTAATTTCTACTAAACAAAATTAATTTTTTACTTTTAATTTTAAATTTCAAAAAAAACCTGCATGAATAAGCATTCAATTAAAAATACAAAAATATTGGCACGTTGCTAATTAATAATGCAAGTTTGTTTGTAACATAATGACATAAGAATCTTTGATCTAACCTGAATGATCTAAGACTGAGCATAGTCAAGTTTCGAAAGATATCTTCTTTATATTTTGGAAGAGCTATATCACTATATAGAAAGTTATTATAAAAATAATGAAGGATGCTAACTGTAGAATAACTTCCTTATTTTCAGTGTTAAACATAGTGAAGCTTCCTTTTCAGGGTCGCATCATTCGTTCTGTAAACTTTATTCTACTCATCGTTTTGGATTCCGATCTATTACAATACTTTTCGTCCTGGCATTTATGTTTCCATGTGGCTTCAAATCAAGATTGCCCTATAACTGAATCAAGCTATCTGTTACAGCCATATTGATACTACCATATTGACTTGGTCTCAGATTCTTGCCTTTGAGACTGGAGAGTCGTAGTTTTGAGAATATGTCCCCATCCAGGATCCACGTTGTTCACTCCCTGATTTACAATATGGAGGTCAAACTCGTACCGGTGGTGTGATGAAAAATTGAAAAGGAATGGCCGGTTCATGTGAAGTCTTCGTCGATTCAAATTTCGAGTTCGATCCCAAAAGCTTTTCTAATTAAACGGAACATTATTCCAAATTAATCAGACCTCGAGACATCTTACTAAGCTGTGCAAACATTCGTTTTGTTCCTTATAAGTGCATTTTAGGCTATGTGGAGACTTCTAGGAAAAGTTTTTCGAGAGAGTTTTTATTGTAAGATATTCTCATTCAGTTCATATGCTATTCCATTTTCTTTTTAACCAAGCTACTTTTTGCTTCTTGGTTCAGTTGTCAGTGAAGTGTTACACTGTGTTATGAAAAGTATTATAATTATATTACGCTCATCGCTCACCATGAAAAATATGCTCTACATTCTTTATTCACACTATGCTCTTTCTCGCGATTTTCTTAAGTAATCCTCGGTTTAGTGTAACCGATTTGCCACAGTATCTGAAATTCTTGATGGATTACCCATTAATATCAGCTTATGAGGCTTGGAACTTCTCCAAGAGTGATAAAGTAAAAGAAAAGACCTTCTTTACAGAATCCACTGAGCATCTCGTAGCCTAATTATTCAGTTTGTGCAATCAATCACATCGATAATTTACTCCATCAATATACCACAAGCCTGTTAACACTATATGGTGACTTCTTTGCATAAAATACATAGGAAATTAAAGATTAAACAGTGTACTTTGCATTCTACTTCCAAATGTCCCTAGTAATTCCTGAGTTTGATAGTGGAAGGTATAGACATTTCAAATAAAATAGTTCACCTATAATAGTTTTCCTTGGAGAATTAAATTAGATTATATTTAAGTTTTGCATATAAATGTGATTCTAAACATAATTTTAGATTGCATAATTGTATTTTATTCTAGAATCACATTTTTTATTAATTTTGAAATTAATAATTTTTACTAATTTTGAACTTAATAATTTTTATCAAAATGAATGACAAAAGTTTTTTAAAAAACAATCATATAATAATTATTTTTGTAAAATTACCCAATCTTTCATATTGTAATGCCAGTTGTTAATGACAACAATTCGAGTTTGAAGAAATCTGTTTAAAAATTAATTAAGGATGTTGCTTATTTCAAATTTTAATTTCAAAATTTCTTTCCTATGGTTTCTTAGTTAGTGAGACTTATTCAGTATTAAATAAATTAGTTTAGAAATATTGGGCTTATCATACGTATAATTTTCCAACAGAAAGTTTATTTTATTTAAAAGAAAAAGAAGGTAAAATCATATGTGTGACTTCTGATTTATAAATGCAGTTATCTAATAACCATTTCCTTTTGTTCTAACGGAATATTAAAGAGTTTTGTATATAATATAATTATTTATTTCGGAACACTCGTCATAACTGAATTGTATATCTGAATTCTAGCAATCATGTCAAAATGAAAAAAAAAATCGGAATAATCTATGCTAAAAAAGAATTTAATTATTGAAATTATTTATTAATAATTAATTTATTTATTTATAGAAGCATTAAATCTTGGATGCCAATACGCTATTTCCAGTAATAAATTCCACTTTGCTCTTAATCAAAATATTCTATAAATCTAGTTATGCAATTATATAAAATTTTTCATGCACATTGAAATTTTTTATGTTTATACAGAAATTCTCTTACATAAAAAAGTTTATTTTTTTATTACCTTTTGATCTTTGTGAATAACAAAAGAATATGTAAAAAAAACTTGTAACCAAATATATTTGCATTTGTATCAGGTGTTCTAGTACATAAATTTATCGAATTTCTTATTTTTATACATCTCCTGTTAGATAACTCTTTAGGTCATAAAGCATTTTGTTCTTTTCCTTAACATTCTGTTCATATTTTCATGCAAGTGCAACATCAAATATTACAGTATCGAACTTTTTAATAAATATAACTAAAAATATTACAGTTTTAAAATCTTAAAATTTAAAGTTGCATATGAAATTATATGGCTCCTGAGCACTCATGCAACTAATAAGGGAATCTTTATGAATTTTTATGCTCATACTTTTAGAAACATTTATATTGAAATGTTCACATTTGACATCAGAAACATTTATTATGAATTTTATTTCCTTCATTTTGTCGAATGAGAGAAACAATGAAACAGTCACAAAAGAGAATGGGAATCATATTAAAAAATATTTTCGGTTTTGATATGTTTCTGTGAGCTCCAGAGTAAAGAAATATAAGCAACACACTAAAGAAACCTTTAATAGAAAAGAAACCATGAAACCTTCTGGTTTTGTTACCAAAACTCCAAAGTAATTCTGGAATATAATGGAGGATTGGGATTTTCCGTTTCCCCATCTCTTGAGTAGCGTTTTATGCGATGTATCCACAAGCGACATTCTCTATCAAAATGAGAAACAATATCCTGTAGTGACATTTAATGCAGGAAATCGAACAACAAAGTACGGCAGAAATTGAATGAATTGTTTCGTCCTGTAGCCACTTCTTTTAAGGATTTTGCTAAGGCAGCCATTTTTTATGTTTAGCTTTTAAAGAATTCTGAAGTAATATATTGCTCTGGAAAGATTATTGTTCTGGTATCGATTCTGTAAAAAAGGGCAGAAAACTTCCATAGATGTATTTTTTAGCAATTTCTGCCTTTTGCCTCACATCTCTTTCGTTTCTTCTCTTTATTTATTATTTATTTATTCGGGCACTCTTTTCTTGCGACGGAAGCTTACGAAGACAAATTACCGGTCAGGAAGTTGGCCGTCGAAGTCAGCCGCCGTGTCACGTGATAACGGTCAGCCATTTTCATTCACTCTATCCGGTCCGGAAAAGTAGAGGAATAAATGAAGAAATTCGAAACACTACCTTCAAAAAATTGTGCGACTCAAGAGGTGTTTTTATTTTCGAAACTTCTGCTGTAAATTTCTTTTACTTGATGGCAACAATAGTTTTTACAAGATGTATCGTTTCCATAGATAGAGAAGAAAGAATTTCAGCATCGACAAATAATTCCGTCGGTAGAAATATTACGTTTCGTTCATTTCATCCACTTCATTCTTTTCAAGCAGAAAGAAATGTCGCCGTCATTTCTTCATTTTTTTCTCTGAAAATGAATAATTGACTATGAATTCCTTTTGTTACTTTATATTCTTTATCTTCACGCATTGTATTATTTTTTCATTATATTGCATTAATACCTTTAAACTTATACTAAGAAAATACATATCTTACCAAAGTCTGATTCTCCTATTTAATCTCCTTCTTTATTATTACAAAATATTATTTTATAAATTTTATTATCTCACCAATTTAAACAGAATAATTTTAACAGAATAAATCACATTAACATGGCTGTGATCTTTCGCTGACATCGTAATTTACCGCTGATATAACATTATTAGAATTTCATGGGTCAAATGATTTCCGTATATACTAACTAAATTTTACATTTTTACTGAGATATATGGGATATAATTTTTCTTCTGAATGATATATTTGAAAGTTGTATGATTGTGGTGAAAAGCAAATTTCTTAGTAAAGTTTTCGCTTTTTTGATATTAAAAACTGAACTTCAGATGTTTTTATTTTGTTTTTTTTTTCTAAAAAACTTTTATTTTTTAAAAAATTTTGCATTTTTAACTTTTAAAGCTATTATGAATTGAATGTATCTGCAAATTTCAAATCTAAATATAGAAATTCCTTAATACTTCTCAATCTTAGGAGTTCTTAAATAAATCTTAACTCGTTTCCAGGAGGACATACATGCTGGAAAAAATTGGAAAAAGTATTTAATTTGAAAACGAAAGAACAAATGGCACAAAACTTTAGAATATATTTAATTTATCCAGTGTGTCCGAAATTCTACCGACAAACTTCTAGAGGTAATTGTACACGCCATGACAAAAAACTTTTGCAATAAAGCATGATGTCGCAAACACAAGGGGCGAACTCTACAAGAGGCTCTTTACCAGTGAATTAGATAAAAGAAAAGGATGCAACAGGTAAAGTGTACAACACAGGTTTAATGGAATCCAACTTCACGACAGTGCAACATCACAGTTACATGAATAACAACACTGAAATTCGTGCGCAACACGGGAGATACAATGGCAAGTAGGATGCGATATCGACGACAAGCCTGTAAGTAACATGAAGTAAGTTTTCAAAGGACTTGCCGCCAAAGCTATGGAAGTTTCTCATTTTGTTATTCGTGCAATTGTGTTATTATGCTATTGTGCATTTGTATTCCAATCAACCTGAGCTGCATACTTTATATTTCCTTATATTCTGTTTAATGCATTGGCAATGAACCGCCTGTAGTGGTCGACCTTTGCGTTTGTTTGATTGCAAAATGTGTTTGCCTTCATGTGTACGATCACCCCTAGAAGTTTGTCGGTGGAATTTCGGAACACCCTGCGCAAATAACAGCTTGAAAACTTGAGTTAAATTTCAAATGCTTGCGTGTTAGAAGAAAAGGCAATTAAACATACGCAAATTTAAAATTTGCAATAAATATTTATTTTTACGGTTAATTACATAATTTCAACTTTCCAAATTAACCTCCTATCAAATTAAGTTGCATTGCCTAATTCCAGAAAATTACACCATTTCTGCTACGAAGTCTGTAACTCAAAGAGAAGAAGATTCTAATGAATTTTTATATCAAACTCTACATCCGATTGCATTTAACTACCATTTAACTGTTCACCCGTGGTTTCCAGAAAAAATTTTAATACTTTTCAGACATATAAATATTTAGTTAGAAATGGGAAAAAACATTTTTACAGTAAGAATACACAAATGGAAATGAAGTATATCCATAAATACATAAGGAAAATATTCCAGTGCCAATCGGGAAGCAGATGAGCTGCCATGAAGCAACCCATCCAGCCGGAGAGCCCCATAGGAAACAACAGACTGCCAAAGAGAGAAAAACTCTGGAATAGCAGCCGGGATTTTCACACCAATAACCTCAGAGTTTCAAAGAGAAAATTGTCATAAACAGTAAAACTGCCGATCTGCTCAGACCTAAACAAAGGTCAAAGGGTCCACAATCCAAATAAAAATATTTAAATGCCCATGGTCTCTTTTCTGAATCATTCACCATAGATGACTTGCTTAGCTTTCTTAAAATATATATATAAAAAAAATCATTGCATATCAATAATACATGATGGAAGTATCTGATTGTAAAAGGAAAAGTAACTCTAATAAAATGAAATATATAATTTTTTATAGAAATGTGGTTTTCTAAGTGGTGTAAATTTGTCGCTTTAATAGCATTATTCGTCATTTTTTAACGTTCATTTTTAATTAGTATGTTGCATCATATTTCTGACATAAGAATTAGAACTATGTGTTAAAAATTCAATATGTTGGGGGAACAAATATTAAGGGCATTAAATATATTGGAAGAGGTAGCTAGGATATTTATAAAGACATTGAAGCAAGGTAGATGCCCAGAAATAAAATTTAAATTATAATATATATTGAACAATTAATTCTGGGTACTAAAAAATTAACACGATAAAAAAAGCAATTCTAGCAATACTGATATATCACCTACCTTTGCTGACCTGAAAACCCTAGCTACTTAATTAAAAGTCAATTCGCATATAGTGGTAGTACAATGCTAAAAAATAATTAAACAAAAACAAATTTATTAAATTTTAAATAATTTTTTATTTAACAATTATAAATATTGAAATTAATTACTGCCACAAAAATTAGATATATGCATAAAAATTGATGCACAGGAATGAACATTTATCAAACAAAACAAGAAATAAAAATTGTAGCTACACATTAGCACTGCAGGCCTAAGAATTATATACTAGAACACAAAGTAAAAAAAGACAACCTAAATTTGATAGAGATGTAATGAACATTATTCATTGCCACATAACAAACACTTCTTGAATTGATGAATATTATTTAATAAGTGAATTTTCCTTATATTCACTTAACAATTATATTTTGGAGTATGCAACTTGCACACTTTCGCATTTTCTTCGGCCATTTTTTTTAGACTTGTATCACTCACTCAAAAATCGGAAAAGCTGAAGATGGGAAAAAGACGTTGAGCAGAAACTGAAGATTAAAAGATGATCATAATCTCCTTAATTAAGTGTCCACATTATTACGATGAAGAAGAAAAATGCTGAAGGTATTACACATATTGCAGATCTTGTAAAAGGTGATGTTCATTTATAACTCTGTAACATTGATGAAAACTAGCGTTCATGCCACCATGTAGCAGAGAACATTTTAAAATGAAGAAGAAAGAAATGCTTTCTTTCACACACAGCACCTTAATTCACAGATTGTTCCGGCATAGTGTTGTAGAAAAAAAACTTCATCTCGTCTTTCAGACCATTCATCACTGTGGTTTTTTAAACTGCATTTTTTTAGGAATACCAATGAAGAATAAAAAGAATCTTCAGCTTCAGACTCAAAAATACAAAAAATATTAACGGAAAAAATAAAAGCAGAGGCAAGACAAGACTAGACCCCAGGCCCAACCGGCCCTGGCGGCCCGCAGCTGGAACAACACCAACCACTCGCTTACCCCATCACACAAAGAATTCAAATCGTAACGGAAAACGATTCCAGATACAGACGCCCAAAAACTGATAACGCCAAAAACCTACGCGAGCCAAGATGGCGAAGAAATAATCCCGTTGCAAAATTTGAATTTAAAAATTAATAAAGTTGAAACCTTAATGGAAACAACAACAAAAGTTAAGAAAAATACTAATTAAATCGAAAACAAAGTAAATAATTAAGTAAAATTTAGAAATTAAATGAAACGGCTAAAATTATGGTTTGAATTTCAAAATTATCCAAAGTTGCCACAAGAGAAGAAAGAAACTTTAGTGGCGAAGAATTAAATTAATTAAAAATACTGACAAAACCGAAAAATGATGTTAATGCAATATTTGCAATCTAACACTATGAAATATATATTTACGACAATGTCTTGACAGAAAAAATAAATTTAAACTTAAATGTACCGTTTTATCTAGAAAAGTAGGTAATGAATCGTTGATGAAGTGGCATACAAGCGTATGGCAGGTATTATTTTCTTTCATTTGATTCCATATTAAGATATTTCCATTGGTGCAATATTTATTAACTTCTTTTACAGAAATGTTGACAAAAATATCTCTAAAGAAATTTAAATTTCTGTAAATTCAGTTATGCTTAAAAGTCAAAATTAATATCAGCTTGAGGCAGTTGTAATAATTCCTACTGAATTTAAGATCATATTATGCAAAGTTTTAACAGTTTGAGGCAAAATGTCTCTCAGAATTTGGCTGATGGCGTTTCGTTAAGGAAAACGAATGAATATGTAACAATCTAATAAATGTTACAAACTTGACATATAAACTGTGTTTCTTAAAGAATTCAAAGACCATAGTTGTAAAGCAGATACCAGGCTAGGAATTCCTAGTTAAAGTAAATATGTATCTGGGAAAGGTTTCAAAAGAATTTTTAGAAACTATGTATAACATGTATACATAGTACATGTCTTGAAAATATTTCAAACATAAATGTAAAGCCTGAAACACAAAAGGCTATGGAAAGTAGGATTTATAATGGAACAAAATCATGGTAGAACAAAATCATGGTAAGCAGTCTAGATGCTATTGTTAATTATGAAGCGTTTACATGCTTGAAGAAAAATAGAAAATTTCTGTACAAAAATGTTATTTGGATGGTTTTAATTGCTATCATTTGATGAGAGCAATGCAACCAAAGAGCATGTTCAGCAGAATTCGTGTTGAAACTTGATACCTTAAATTTAGCCAACCAATTCTTAACTTACCTATTGTCTGCCGACTTCATAAATTTACCTTGACATCATACTTACTAAAACAGTTTTATGAGCATGGATAAAAGCATGCCAAAAAACTCATTCCTTTATTATGAATAATGTCTCCAATAACGATAAAGACACCAGGATAAGTTTGGAAAACTGTAATCACAGGAGACTTAAATGTGTTATAATTTCGGCATGCATTATTGAACGAGACGTGTGAGACACCCCAAAACTGACAACGTCCTGCCACTTAGCTATCAATATCCAACCAACTGAATAATTTACGAAATTTTCCATTAGATGTGAAATGCGATTCCTTCACACTGTTTACCCTCCCATTGCATTTACTGCTTTGAAAAGCAAAAAGGCGGATGAAAGCACCAAGTTCTACCTTTTTTTCGTAACGAATCATTGATTTTACAATGAGCATTCGTCATTCTATCCCCTGCTCATTCCTTCCAAGAGGAGTACTTTCGCTTTTTAAGGAAACTTTTCTCTCTCTTAAAAAGGAGACACTACTCTTCGAAGAATGCTGAGATATTTCTTTCCTTTCCATTAGATTTAGAAAGAGTTTTTAATTTGAAAAGCGAATTAGGTAAATAGGAAACTGCAAAAAGGTTAATTCTGGAAAAGAAGATAATGAGTTGTAGAGACGGAAGATTAGGTAATCTTAATGAACTGTCTGGCTTTGGGAAACTATTGCATTACGAAGTATATAAGGATTTCACATTATCCGTAATCTCTTTATATCCGAAACTGATCTTACCATAATGTTTGAATTATTTATATATGCATGATAGCCGTGTCAACAAATTTGATTCAGTACTTATGAATTACCCTCCTATGTGCTTAAATTTCAGTATGAGGTAATTATTCTATTAGGGAATAAAACTTCAGTATAAGAATGTATTTTCTCTAACATCAGTTTAATTTTACATATGCATCTGTTGTTACATAATTAAGCGCTAAACAATAATTTTACGAAGACTTAGAAGCCCAGTAACTATTATTGGTAATTAGAAGTTAATAGACTAGTTATAATATTGCTGAAAAAATCTGCTCTCCGAAAATAAAAGATTTTTTTTGTGATTATTTAATCGCGCTCTTTATATTACACAAGGCTATAGATTTGACTTTCAAGCAAATAACTAGTAACACAGACTCATATAATGTGTGATCAGAATCATTTTAACCTGCAATTTACCATTAATAAATAATTATATTTCAACTATAATTATTTCGGATCGCTCTTGAGTAATTACTCAAGAGACATAATATAATAAATAATTATATTATCTCTCTTGAGATAATTTAATTTAGATAATTTATGATTTGGCACACAAATGCTGACAAAATTTAATATGGAATACTTATAACAGTTATGAAACAGAGATAATGATTATTTTTAAAACTAAAAGAAATTGGTATGCATAGTTAATCGTTAGATGGCCAATAATGATATAAAAACACATTTTCGGTCTTTTCTAAGAGATAGGATTAAAAATTACGATTCAACAGGGAAAATATTTACAGGATAAAATATAGTGAACTTATAAAAAGTTTCTTTTCTAGTTTTTATAGTACATTTCAAATGACTTGGAAAATGTGATAATTCAACAGAAAGAAATGTCCTCCTGTGGAAATGAATTATATGGGCCATTTCTAGCAAAATATATTGTTCTCTTTTTTAAACCATTTAAAATATATTAAAGCGTATTTATCAAAATATAAATTACACCATATTTTTCTTATTAAGGAATAATCAATAAAACTTAAGAAATTTTAATTATATATATATTGAAAGAAAAAAAGAAAATTAAAAATAATATATTTTTCTAAAATACATGGAGAGTACATTTTCAAACAAAATCATAACCATTTTTGCATTTAGAATGGTCGATACATTTTGTTGATATCACTTGATTTACATCTTCCAGAAAAGAAATCTTTTCGAAATACATCAAGGAATCAATTTAAATTATAAAACACATAATCTGACTGATTTATCAGAATAATTTGTGTGGAATCTTTTTGAATTCTTCATTAAATGGAAGAATTAGTTTAACTTAGAAATATTAAACCTATGAAATTGAAACTTATGATACTTCACAGTTAAAGGAGCTAAAAAAATGTAAACGTTATCCTGTCTTTGACATATTAAAATTAACTTATATGCGCCAAATGTATACGATGAAATATTGCTACAAATATTTTTAAAATTTATCTTCATTTTTCCATTACAAACGCATTTTTAATGTATTAGATTGGATAAATATTATTTTATTACTCGTAAAGTCTATGAAATTACTTATTTGATTATTCCTCCCAAATAAGTAATTTCATAGAATTAAGAATAATAAAAATTTATAATAAATTGTTTAACTTGCACAATTTTGGCATTTTCCTCTCATTATTGAATAAAATCTAAATACGTTTATGCAAATCCGTTGTTCGACAGTTTTCACGTCATCCCCTTTATAGATACTTTCTAAACAAAATATTTCCCTACATTTTATATTTATTGGCGTTTTCGATATCCTCATTTATTCTGCAGTCGATGTCAACCACAAATCATTCATCATTCGGTCCATCGCTTGCAGGTTTTCCTATATCAAACTGCTGCAGAGAGGTAATGGGAAACCCCGGATGGAACTGAGCTGATCGAATTTTAATGGGTCGAATCGAGCTTTATAAAAGGCAACAGAACTTGAAAGGTAAGAGGAATAATTTCCAGCCTGACTTTAAGATTTTTAAATGACTACTATATAAAGAAGCATTTCCGAAATGAGAATTCAATTTAAAGAAAAGATCTGCGCAAGAATTCTAAAACACATTTATAATTCATATTGAGATAAAATAGTGATTAAATGGTGTGATTCAACGGCTTTGCCGGTGAGGGAATTCATGTTTCAAAGAAATGTTCGTATTGCATACGTTATCTTACTGCAGGAATAAATTTCAGTGGATATAAAACAATATTCTAAATGAAAACCCTGAAAAACTTGATGATTCAGTTTTCATCAGAGTGTGATGATTGATTGTCGGTGCAGCTATCATTGAAAAATCAGCATCTTTATATAGATTCAAATTATCCGTGCGAGACAAACACAGCAATAATTACATACAATAGTGATTTACAAAATTTTATGTACAACTTCTGCAAATGCTTATATTATACTACAAAAAAAGAGTTTCCGAATTTATTTTATTCCGAATACTTGTATTAAAAAAAATATTTCTATCAATCCAAATACTCTGATCTCAAAAATAATTTCATATTAACACACAATTTCATTCAACGTGACAATTTAACTTCGCTTTTAATTAATTCATATAATTCTCTTTATCTCACATTTTTACTGGAAATTCGGTATCTGAGCACCGATCTATATTTCTTAGATTGAGCTGATGAAATAGAGAATTCTAAAATTTAACAGAATTTAACAGGGACGAGGAAAAATTCTCGTCTTGTGTTATAGATTCTGTGATTCTAAGAATACCAAAAAATAGCATTCTAAATCGGCGCGCAATGTTTCGAGATTTGCTTTAGAAACAAGATGAAAACACTCCAGGAAGGACGTTATAAATTCGGAAGTAAATAACTTTAGCAAGTAGGAAATGGTTAATGCGATTCAACTTTTATATTTATTTTTAAATAATAAACTAAATTCTGAATGAATTAGACGTTAAGAATATTTCAGGGGTACAACGTTACTAATGGGATAGTGCTTTAAAAAGCACTTAGCTTATGATAGTTTTAAACCTCAGTTAACCACAGTATTTATTGATATGCCAGATTATGTAAATTTATTTAATATTGTTTTATTCTACTTTTAATACATTTAAGTTTCATTTTTTCTTAAAGAATTCTCATTTACATCATCATTAGGAATATTTGTTTGTTTTAGAGGAAAAATATTTAAAACATACATGAACATATTGTAAAATAGATTATATCCGTACGATACTTAGCGTCCACTTACAGATGAAACGACTGGAACTAACGCAGAGTTAAATACAAAAATATTTCTTTGCAGCCCGACTTGAAAATCTGTATTGTGTGACCAAGATGAAGTATTTCTTGAAAGAGACTGTGATTTTTTAATGCAATAATAAGAAAAGATATAGACTTGTGTTAAACGGAGCGAATTTTAAAATGAATTGAAATATATTTTTCATATACAGGGACAATGATATATGAGAAGTATTTTCATAGGAAAATTAAGATATTATTAATTAACTTGAATTGTAATATCATATTTCATTTTTTCCAAAATCTAAAGAGTAAAAGTTTGCAAAGTATGTATTGAAACACTTTCGATAATTTCTAGTATGACGTATATTTTCTCTATTAATCAGTTTATGAACATTTTAAATTTTGACTCTTTTATTTCCATGTTAATTAAATTTAAAGAAATCTATTTCTATATCTTAGAAATCTAATCTATCTATTTCTATATTATTATACAATTAAATATTTGTCAGAGAATTCAGATAAGCCTTCTAGTTTAAACGACATGAGTTTTTATCGATTTTTACACCCTTTTAAAAAGTGCGATTCAATCTACTTTCAAGAATGTAAAGGTATTTAAGATTTTTTACTTAAAATTGCAGTAAAGGAAAGTAAGATTCTTAATATCGTGTAAATTTGACATTTCTACCGTCTTTAAAGATAAAGTTACTATTTATTACCTGTTAGTTTGTAATTCTTCTTATAGCAAAATAACAATAATTACAATACAACATATTATTTCATTTGTAATTTGTATCTAGGTCAATTATGGTTTTAATGAAAAGAGTTACATCGGAGTTGGAATTACAATTTAGCGCATTTATAATTTTATGAGACTCTTAACAGTGACAATAACGTCGGCTACAATCAGGAAAGATTGGAAAATCTGTTAACAGAAAGAATAAAAAAAGCAATACAACAATCTAAGAAAAAAATTTCGAATTGACACGCTGTACTATAAGTTAATTTTACAAGCTTTTATATTAAGTTAAAATATGTAGGTTAAAAGAATTATTTTATATCGAAACAATTAAAGTACAATTTTTCACAAAGCACAATTTAGTCCAGCTACATTTTGTCCAGCATTATCAACACGTTGCCACGAATAACAATAAATTCCCATTGATAACTTCAAAAGCATAAATCCTTGGAAATAAAAGATAATTAATTGAAAGCCAATTTTTTTCTCTTTTGTTCAAAATTCTTGTATCATATCATAGAAAGACAATAACATCCAATCAGTACCGGAAGCAGAGAAAAATTTGTTCCGATTAAAAGTCCCATTGTGCTGATCATAAGCTCATTTCTTATCAATAAAAGTTTTAATTGCGTAAGAAAAAAAGCGATTGAATGCAGATGTTTAATTTTCCAAATGTTTACAGTCACTCTAATGATTGGCGCAAGGAACATAATTGCGTTTTTCTGGGGATCTAAGAGAAAGCACAAGTGAAAAATAACCTTAATGCAAATTGAAAATTACCATAGCAGGAAAAAGAATTCGAATTTCCTAACGGCAAGAAGAGATATTTTTTAATCTTGGAAAGTTAATTAAAGTTTTTCGAATATGTTTCGACTCTTAATATTGTCACATTTCGTTCCATTCTATTTTTAATTTTCAGTTTGATGTTTCATTATAAAATATTTTATTTCAATTACGTTTTTTTAGATTTTTGCCCTTTTTTAATCAACGCACCACTTAAATCACAAGGAAATTGCTTTTCCTGCATATTTTATTCAATGTAACTTTTATATCGGGTAATTTTTGTATTTTATTTACCTATTGTTGAATTGAGAAAAAAATATTTCCTATCCCCACTTAAATATTTTATTTCAAATAAGAAATAGAAATCTAAGATTCCGTAGCAAAAACTTATTTGCTTCGCATTTTAATGAAATCATCTGATTTCAAATTCTGAAATTTGTGATTTTGTGAAATATTTTTAAATTGAATAACACAAAGATCTGACTACAATAAATGCATTATTAATGTATATATATGCAATATAGCTTTAAAATTTTGTTCAATAATTCAATCTTAGTCCTTGTTCTTGTGAGTATTCTTATAAGAATTTTCTGTGATTCTAGAGATAATAAAAATGGATTTGTTTCATATCTTTTGCAGTTAATGCATTATTAACAATATGCTCTATGTTTCGTATAACAGCATCGGTTCGTATTTCGGTGAACGGTAAAATGCAGTTCTATAATGCCCTTCACTCTTTCGTCTACTAAATTCATTTGTTTATTAAAAAAACAAATTATTGCCTAGTTTTATTAAATTTTGAAGTTTCGAAAATTGAAAACTATAGCTTTTTGCTAGTAGCTTAATTTTTACAAGTCACTCTAGCCTCCCTCTCGTCGAATTCGCGGCTAACACCCACTTTGCTCAGCACTGCCCCTGCCACCTCGCTGCTTCGAGGCTCTCCGCCACTCCTATTTTCAGTTTTAAATACTGCATGAAGATCAGTGGAACAGACCATAAAACCATAGTAGATTTTATATTCTTTGTAGACAACAGATTCTTTTAAAATCGTAAAATTTTTCAATAAACCCCATCTAGTTGTATTGTTTGGTATAACTTTCTCACGAATTTCGGCACGAAAGTCTTCAGATGCATGAATACAGAATGATATAGCCCTAAATAAACAGTTTCCATCACCTATAATAGGTATTTCACAATATTTTTGACACTCCATTTTGATGGAACTGTTGAGATTATTGATGAAAACAAAATGTCATCGCAAAATTAAATAGTAAATTCCAGGAACAACTTCATTCTCATTTTAATTTTCTTGTTGCCAATCTAATAAAAATAAATTTAGAAAGGACACAAAATCTCGTGCTATTGTTTTTAAATTAAATATTAACTAAAACAAAAATAATGATATTTATAGATATGTCTTAACAAAATCGTCTGCTATTAAAACCAAATTATAGAGATATCTTAACAAAATCGTCTGCTATTAAAACCAAATTATAGAGATATTTTAACAAAATCATCTGCTATTAAAGTTAAATTAAATTGGAATGAAATCCAGCAGAACTACATACAAATGAATGATACTATTTTAAACTTACGAAAATAAAGCGGAGCATTCTGATTCGTTAGTTATTTGAAAGAAGTTATTTGAAGAAAGAATTGGCAAAATCAGTCCAGTTTTTGAGGATCAGGAAACACGATACTATTTTTCAAATAAAGCTCCGTTATTTCCGTTAATATATTCCGTTTATTTTCCAATATATCTCAAAAATTAAGGGTTCTAGGCGGCAAACAACCCTTGATGGCATATATAGACGTAATAACCTTTCATATGAAATACAAATTGTCGAAATCTGTCGGATGGTTGTGGCTGGCGAACTGTCTAAAGGTCTTTCCCTATAGAGAACGTATGTTGGGAAATGGTTTTAAGATTTCCTTCGAAATTGGGGTGGGGGCAGGCGACCCTTGATAACATATCTAGACGTCATAATCTTTCATATGAAATAAAAATTGCGGAAATACCTCGAGTGGTTTTTGCTGGCTAACTGTCTAAAGTTTTTATCACATTATTTTAAATATATAGATAGGAACTCAGTGAGGCATCCTGTTAATGGTTCATTTTTGAAATTATTGTAAATATTAATATAATGAAATTGTTCTTTAAACATTTAACTTTCATTCTGTATCAGCTAATTGTTTTTACTAAAGGCTATGAGGTGATATATATTCGAAACTTTCTAAACTCTGGAAAAGCAAAGTGGGAAATTCTGAAAACTCATAAATAATGAATGTAGTTTTCATAATTTATTTCTTTATTTTAGTGCAATTTCAAATTTAGTAATAATATAACCGTATGCATATAATTTGTAATTTTATTTTGTCCATGTAATTTGGTATCACAACGCATAGTTCAACGTTGATGCTCCAATATTTTTGCAGCATTTTATAACGGATTTCAAAGTTCTCTATGACATCTCTATGACAAAAAATTAAATTTTACAACAGAATTTACGCTGACACATATTAGATATTCGCAAGAAAATTTATTCTATATTTCTATATTTTCAGTCAAGACTTTTACTTATTAAAATGATGGAATGCGCAGAAACTTAGCATGAATGTTATTTCCAAATCTGTAGAAAACATTAACAAGAAAGATTATTTTTATTTTATTCTTGCTTCTTTAGAAATTTTTTTGATTTCATATCATAACTCATTCTAATGTACTATTTTTTAAATATCTTCTACCATCTTAATCTTCTGCGCAGTATGCTGAATACTAATTTATTTTGAAAGTTATGTTTGGGGTAGAAATCAAACCAGCGTCGTGAAAATATATATCAAAGAAATAAAAAAGCATTTAGTAGAAATAGCATAGTATTAAATAGAAAAATGACTTAAATTTTTTTTCATAAGTAGGAATATATCGAAAAAGTGAAAATTTCACAACAGGAAAAGTCATATTTACTTTATCCCACTTTTTCACAATTCCATATTTACCGTTCAACTTAGATAAGTTTGCTTCCCATCTTAAGCTGATTTGAAAACACCTAAAGTACGTTATGTCCTTTATGTGTTTGACATTCCGAAAATATTATAGACTCGCGTCATCAAAAATTCTTAGCTAAAGAATAAATATAACATAAGTTTGCGAAAGACGTTAAAATACAGAGCTTCAAATATTTCAACGGTGAATCTCTTATGCTTTTTGTTGTTCTGTTTTACTTCTCCTAAGGGCTCTCTCAACTTCTGTGACGGATCTGAATTTTATATTTCAGGCATGTTTCAGCCACTGGAAAGGCTGCTCAAAGCTCTTGAATTATTTGGATATGATAATTCAGGTGAAAAACTATTCACTAAATTTCTACAATCGCTGAAAAATGCGTGAGATGTTCAATATTTTAGTAGATAGGACGACTTTCTTGAAAGTGGAGTAGAAACGTTTCGTAGCCGTGGAAAATTATCAGGTGGAAATTTCACCGGAAAAGAATTTTTGATTTGAATGAACGGACAAAGTTTGCATACTGATTTATTCTGAGATGAAAGCAAATACATATTATTTAAATGCAAAATTCCGACTGTAGAAGAAAATTACTTTTGATTGAAAGTTTACAACTGTGTCGTTATTTACCTCCAAACTATTTCAGTCTTGATTTTAGGTTCGGAATATTTTACATCTTAAATGAAAAGGAATATATCGGAATATTTTGCAGCTTTTAAGGATATCATTTGAAAATATTCAAGTAGTGAGTTTGATATATATTTGTCTTATATAATGCTTAAAATATATTCTTATATATAGCTATATAATGCTAAAACGCATTAACTTCACCGTGTATTTTGCATTAAACATCTAATGCAATAAAAAAAGATTGCAGAGAAGGAAAGATTTCGGCGAATTTCATGAAAGAAACTGGGATTTTTTTTATTGTCATATGTGTCTCCTAGATAGTTTTCTGGAGATGATAATGAAATACCGTCATGTCTGGGTTATTCTTTAAAATTTAAGTTTTAGAAATATAAATTTTCTCATTTTAGATAATAATTCTTCAAAAATTTATATGGTTCGATCGAAGTTTTTAATAGCTTGGTAATACACGCCTTCAAGACATAGTTCTGCCTGTTTGAGGGCAATGCCATGTAGGAATATAATATTTATCTCTGAAATATTCGCTTTTATAATTTCTATTAAAATTCAATGCATTAATTTATGTTTTTCATATTCTTTCAAATTTATCTTATAAATTTCTCTAATCTGATGTATTAGAACAGTATGGATGAATTTCGTAAACAGTATCCGTTTATTCCTCTTATAAGGCTTGTTATTTACGTATAAGTTGCAGGCATCCCAATTTTACGTCCATGTCTCATGATTATGTACATATCGTCCAGAACAACCATAAACATTTAGAGAAGAAAGCATTTGGAATCAACTAAAATCCAATGAAGAGCTTGTCAAATAAATTAAAGTATGCTGTAAAGTTTTGAATTTAATCGCAAATGCATTACTCAACCATTTGATACATTTGAGTTTCTTTGGAAGTTAAAATAACTTTGAAGAAACTTTACACCATTGCATGAAATGAACCTAGGGCCTATCTTGTCTGTTAATAGAGTATAGGATACGATACATAATTCTACCCATGATAAACGTAGAATCCAGACGTAGTGCATGTTAAATCAATTGGTTGCAAACATTAACAGTCTTTACACAGTCAGACAATACTTTTTTATTTAAATGAATTGTATCGACTTAAATTAGTTAATACCTATGTTAAAATATTTTGGGCAAGTTCGAAACTAGAAAACCGTTATCCGCTATTGTAATATTTCTACTTGCTATTTAACATGAATGCATTTAAAAGAAGCAGAGTGCCTGAATCTCACAAAGGAAGCAAAATAAGATTTAAAAAGAAACATTATTGCAGAAACAGCGAAAGAAGAAGAATGACCAGTTGTAAATTCGTGTTACTTGGTTAGGCGCGAAGGGGACACCTGTCCCCCTTGTGTCTTTGAGTTTCCTTATCTCCTTTCCACCCGCAATTCCAACTTGAATGACAACAGAAAGTTTGATCTCTAAAGAATGAACGGAATTTAAAGTGCAACTCTTTGAAAACTATTGGGAGATACTTGTCCCTCACGCGACTAACGGTGGGTTAATGGATTATTAAAAATACAATATATGACATAGAAAGCCACATAATCTAATGAAATTTACAACCATAAATGGATTTAGAGACTCAAAGGTCAACAAGTACAAAATTTAAACAGACTCTGAAGGAAATAGTTTGCATTTTCTTGAAGCCCACGCTCCAGCACTACCAAATCAAGTAGTTAACGAGTAGCTGACACTATTTCGCAGATATCTCTTACTAGGTGATTATAAATGCAATATCTAATTCTGAAATGGCCGTAGCCTAGCGATCTATCTAGAGTAACATTCACACTCTCATCTCGCAGTTGGTTAATAGTATTAACCAGGAGGACATTTTACAGGTCATTTCGACATTTCAGTCACTATCACATGTTTGAAATGAGTAATAAACCTTAAGAGGAGGAATTTATAGATCCTGACTGGTAGCATGTTAGAGCACTTTTGGTTTAAGACAAAATGTAATTTGCATCAAAACTGGTTTTATCTGTTCAGTTTCGTGAGTAATGCATAATGACATCTATTTTTTCTTTAATCTAGGATTTATATGGAATTTCTGTGGTTGATGTTCTTTGAAATGATTAAGTTTTTGTAAAACTTATCAATACTTTTTAATGTCTAGAGTGTGCGTCTGGTATTTTAAACAGCTGTTTCAATATTTTAGGAACTAGAACAAAATTTGCTTCTTCAGATTTTATTTCACCTCAAGCTTTTCATCAGATTTCTTGGAATTTGCGACTCCTAAGGAATTACATAATTTTAAATAATTAATTTCAAAATGTTCTTTCTGTTGCTTGCAGACATTTACCAATTTCAAAAAGATCTAACTTTATTCTTCTGATTATAAAATCTGTGTTTTTTCATTTTGTTTCCTATATGTTTAGATTTAAAGTTGTGACTTAATGATGATAAGTTGACCGTAACCATTAGCGACTTAGAAAATACAAATGGATATTGAGGCATGAAATTATTTTTTTGAACCTTCATTGTATTTGGTTTTAAATATGGCATTCTCTATTTTTCTCCATGGCGTCCGCTAAGAACAGAGCTTGAGGCATCTATACACCCCTCATCAATATTCTCATGCGGTGTAAGAAATTAACTAACGAGGAAGATCTTCTTTAGACTTTTTCGTATACTCATACTACATAGCAAATTTTGCGTACATAACTGAAGCAAGATTCTTGGTATAATGAGAATAACTGAATATGCAATCTATATCTCTATCCATAGTCTATGTTCAAATTTGATGCATAATTTCAATTTTGGTGACAAAACCATATCTAAAATTTCATTTATAAATTGTTTCATATTTAAAGAATTTGATTTACACACACCAGAACAGGCATGCCTAACGATAGTCACCTCAGGTATAGATTTGGTAAAAAATTTTATACGTATATATGATTCTGGTAATAATACCGTATGACAAATTTTCACCGTCTAGACTGTTGTGTTTCTGAGATATTATGTTCACATGCCCTCAGACCGACCTTCCCTTTGGCAAACTTCTTCCTAAATTTCCATACAGATTTTCTGTTTTAATGCAAAAAGCACATTCAAAAATCCAATAGTTTAGCTCGTTACGATTTTAAAGTACTATGTTCACAGACATACAGCCATGAAGATTGAACTCCAAATATATATATATGTAATGTTATTTGACAATAAAATCAACGTATTGCTTACCTCAGCCATTTCTTTATTGGAGACGTCACTTCTTAAGAATAAAATTCCATTTTGAAGGTTATTTCATGATGATCGATTCAAACCATGACCGACGTTCTAGTGACGTGCTATCAGCGCATCGTGCGAGACAGAAAAGGAGATAGTGCAGCGCACTTGTCCTTAAATGCGGCTGGTAAACGGGGAGTCCCCAAAGAGCCGGCTGCATTCCGCCTTCTTCAAATTGCAAAGATAGTTTTTCTTATATTATAATTTAAGTAGAAATAATAATTTTATAAATTAAGACGTTAAGCAGCGCTTCTTTTTTAAAAGATTGGAAAATACTAAATCATTACATATATGTATGTAATTTTGCATTGGTGACTTTACATTATATATATATATATATATATATATATATATATATATAGCCAGACACAAGAGAGATAATAGAGAACTTAAGATTATTAATGAAGATTTATTGTTACTGTGTAGGAATTTTGATAAAGACTTTAACATAAAAAAGATTAAACGATATACGTTCGGATTAAATAAAAAAGAAATAAAAGCTAGTAGAGAATTAATTATGAATAATAAGACAGACTCACATGGATGGGATTTGATTAGAGATATCTTCAAATTTATTTATAAAAAATTTAATTTATCACATAACACTTCCATTAAGAAAGATATTGAATATCGTACCTTCCTTTTTAAGAACAAAAAGTATGACAAATGTAACTTTTCTGCTATATTAGATAAACATATTAATTGCTTCCCTATAAAAAATATTAGGAAATTAGGTAGAATGATTTTTAACTATAATAATATAAAAGAAAGTAATACGAGTGATGATTGCAAGTGTTTAAAATATAATAATTTCTTGAATGAAGAGCATGGACATGTAATTACTGGAGATTTGAATAATGTTGGAAATGAAAAACTTAGAGAATTAATGAGTAAAGGTGCAAAGCATCGAATGGCTATAGCTAATAGTAATGAAATTATTAAAAAGCAAATTAAAAAAGATATTGAGAAATTTATATTAAATATGGCAATTAAATATAGTTTGCCTCAAGAGGCATTTAATGAATATAGACATAAAACATTATTAGATCTTTTTAACTATAATTTTAAATCTAATGATTTTAATAGATATCCTAATATTAAAAAACATATTAAAGATTTGCGAACAGAATTTGTAATAGTCTATATATACAAAGTGCCCAGTAATTTTGCTATAATTTGTAAATATTTTCACAAAAAATACTTAATGATCATATTATTAATAGTGATATTTATAAAGAGACAAAATTAGGTGAAAGAGAAATCTCTAATATAATTCAAGCTTTCCATAAAAAATTGGAAATTAATTATATTAAAAAAGATTATTCTCACATCTTTCTTACACCAAAATTTCACAAGAGTCCTCTTAAATGTAAAAGTGTTACTAATGGCTGTTATACTTATGTTACAAAATCTGGGAAACTGTTGCAAAAATACATACAGACAGTGATAGAGAATTTTAATAAGCAAAAAGTTACAATTATAGTAAATAATAGTGTCGAGATATTAAATGTAATTAAAGATGTAGAAATAACTAGTGTACATACTTTTGACTTCCAGGATTTATTTAATAGTATAGATATTGAAGATTTGACTAATACCCTAGCAAATATACATAAATATTATGATCTTAAAAAAGATATTAACATTAATAATCTTGAAAATCTTATTAATCTTGTTCTAAAAAAATTATATCTTTTTGATAATAAGATTTTCCATCAAATTAAAGGATTACCTCAAGGAGGTCCAGCTAGCAATAGTTTAGAAAATATCTATCATCACTACTATGAGAAAGATTTGATTAATTATAGCAATAGTATATTATTCCGCTATATAGATGATTTAATATTATTCAATAAAGAAAAAGACCATAAGCCTCATATTGACTTCTACCCTGATTATCTAAAACTTATTAAAACTAATCACAATGAATTAGCTGCAAAATTTTTAGATCTAGATATTAAAATCATAGATAATAAATTAGTAACAGATATCTTTGATAAAAGAAATGCATTTAATTTTCAAATTAATAAATTCCCTTTTTGGAATAGTAATATTAGCATTTCTGTCTTCAAGAATTTAATAAAAAATTATATAATTAGAAATAATAATTTAGTAATAGACTTTGATATTAGAATTAAGAACATAAAAAATTTTTATTCTTTTGCACTTGATTATGAAATTCCTATAGGTTTTCTAAGAGTATATATAGATAAGAAATATTTAGGTGATTTAGAATAAAACATTCATATTAGTTTATAAAGGAATATTTTTATTTCTTTGATTGTGGGATAGTGTTTACACTTATTCTACTTGTAATGTGTAATTTTATTCAAATTAGGTTATTGAGTTATTGGTTTCAGATTTATTACATAGATGGCGCCAGGATCATTCATGTGAAATTTTCCTTTTTAATAGACATTTTTACCAATTTTCAAATATTATCTAGATAAATAAATGTATTACATTTTTTAAAATGGTTTTGAGAATATTAATATAGGTATCTTACCAACTCTTGATTCAAAAATTAATTATATTATCTGGTAAATTTTGCTGTTTCATGGTAAGAATTTTGATTGTGGCAACATGTGATGTCAATATGATTGGCGGGCTATATTGAAGGAGATGAATTCTGGTAAGTATAAGAGGAGTCACTGATTAGTTAATGTTTATTGAAAAGTATGGGTATTTTGTTAAATTATATATTTACTGTCTTTAGTGCCATATCTTAGTGCAATATAATGTATATTACATATTTTTATCCTGAATTTTAGTCGTTTATATACAGTTATGTTTTATTGTTAGGGTTAGTATAAGACTTTTCTTTCAAAATTCTTTCATTTTAGGGTAAATTACCCTATTTGTTTTTTCAACAACAATAGTAACAAGTATTGTTTGTACAGTAAAATTAATTTAACCTGGCTAAAGCTTGTCCACAGCCAAGCTGCTATATTAATTGTTGAAAACTCCATTTACTTGGTCTGCCTATTTCAATACTTTTAATAACAACAGAGTTTTTTTACTTGTTGACATATAAATACTTAAACTTGATTTTTTGTTCAAGGTATCTTTAGTATTTTCTATTTTTTAGATTTTATTTAAAATTGATGTATTGTTCAAATAATCATTTTTTGAGTATAGGATTTGATCTTGATATGTTTTGTTTACTTTATTTCTTTATGATTATATACAAGTTATATTTGGATTTATATTATATATATATATATTCTGACTGACGAAGGTTTAAGCATAAAGATTGAACAAAATTTCTAGGTACAAATTTAGAAGATTAAAGATTAAAATGCTTCCGCTTTGTAAAATTCTATAGAAGAACACTGAAAAGACGACGCAAAAGCACAGAGTATTTCTGCTAGAATCTCGAATATTTGCATGCTAAAAGTGATTTACTTACATATTTTCTTGGAACTAAGGGGGGAATTTAATTTTTTTAAATAATTTTCCTTACATTTTCTGAGATTTGAGCATTCCTGAAATACATATATTTTACTAGCAACAATCCGTATTAAATTATTTGCCATATCCAGCATTAAACAAAAATAGGCAATGTGACATGTTCCTTGAAACATTATACTGCTATTTGATGTGTAAAATGGTAGTGCTATACATTTTGGTCGAATTTATTCGGAACAATTCTTGCACTTATTTTACAAGTGGAAATATACGAATAGTTCAGAAAAGTTGTAAAGAATTCGTCGAAGATGCTCGGAAAGAACATTAATATGTAAAACGACAATTCCGCATTTCCACGTGAAATATTTCTTGCAAGAATCTACCAAGCTCATTTCCGCTTCAAGGAATTGTTCGCTTGTGTTCTCTGAACTTCGGCAAATTCAAAGGAATAGCACAATGCTTCGCAAACGATGAAAAATAAATATTGTAAGAAATCAATAGAACTACTCGAAATTTCTGTCTAAAGTTCAATGGGAAGTTTTGTATCTTTCGAGTAAATTAATGCAGTTTTTTTACAAATTTCTTTTCTTAAAATTGATTTTATTGATCACCTTTACAATACAGACACGACCATTTTTCTGCTAAAATGAGTTTAATTTAATAATGGAATACGGCAACACAATCTCAAGAGAAGTTTTGAAACGAAAAATGTTTTTTCAGATATTAATTTTGGTTTTTTTTATCTTCATTGTTACACTAACTTATTACGTATATCCTATCACACAGGGCCATATTATAGTAACTAAACCATTTCATTAAGGTATTCCTAAAACATATCTATGAAAATGTTCTAATTTCTATTTTAAACTTGCCGCCCTTTCTATAATGACAAATGATTTTTAGTTTTTATTTTTAGCTTCTTGGGCGTTATAGTTGCAATAACTTATAACGTATGCTGTACTAACATAAATTATAAATATAATATTAGAAGTAAAATTCTTAGAAAGACATTTTTAATAGAGAAATATAAAAAAATTTTACCCAAATAAATATATATTTATTCTAAGTAACTGAAGTATCTCCTATCAATCTCCTAAGTTTCTACAAATAGACTTGCTAAAATTACTAGTCCAGAAAGGAAATCTATTAATTATATATATATATATATATATATATATATATTATGCACCGATTTTGCTTTACCAAGCGGGTCAGTCTCCGACGTCCTTTTTCTTTGATGACGCGTGGACGACCAACACCTTGGCGTCTACTGCTGATGTCACGTCATTTATCCACTTTGCATGAATATTAACAACGGCAGATCGTGAACGACCTACCAGTCGTGCAGTTTCGGTGTTTGTCGTTCCGAATCTTAGGGCCGTTATGATCTGTCCTCTATCAAATTCGCTTAGATCAGCAGTCTTTCCCATCACTTGCAAAAGTAAGAGCAAAAAATGATTACTTACCTTCTCCAGCAGCAGTTAAATACCATTCTCACATAGCCAGGTGCCCTCTACGTCATACAGACGAGTTCATTGAAAAATGTGGGGATGGTCATAATGTTTTGGCTCGTCAGTGTATATATCAATTGTGAATAGACTCCTTCTGGTGTTCTCAATTGATGCAAATGTTTTTTTATTTCTTCTTCTCTCAATTAATGAAAGGTTTGCTTTCAAATTAATAAATTTTATCGTTAATAAGTCCATGCTAATTCAACTAAGTTTAAATTAGTTTATTGTTTTTTTGGATTGGATACCTCATCCTTTATTTAAACTGTCAGTTTGAAGTATTTTTTTAAATATTGCTTGATTCGTGTGTCGTGCCATCAATATATTTGCCGCCGTACAGTTGAAGATAAAGAAACCATCTAAAAGGTACATTTCTATACATTTGAAACATACATTACATTAAAAATAATTTAATTTAGATAAAATGGACATTAAACTAGAATAGTTAAAATTAGTAAATAATCTAAAAAAATGTTTAATTTTTTAAACAGTTTGCATTTAACTTTTCATTTTGTGTTCCTTGTTAATGATTTAAAAAATGAAATAAGGATTAGTTATATACTTTCAACAAATAGTTCAAAGACCAAAACCCATCATAATGAAAAGCAGAGAGAGTAAAGTATAGTTTGACACCAGTTTTCTGTTAGAAAAAAATCACATTGTAAGCAGATACATCTCATATAACTGTCCTTCGAACCATTAATAACTTCGCAATTTTATATCACTGGTTCATTCATTTAAAAATCACTCAAGTCCAATTATAATTAATATTACAAAGCAAATGAACAAGAAAGAAACTCATTGCAACTGCATCTTTCAAAATAAAATAGCTTTAAATAATTAAAATGTGTTTCTTATTTCAAAGATCTCAAAATAACATAAATGTTTGCAAAACTCTAAATGCATTTTGACTTATTTATTATTAATTTCTTACGTACCATATCCTTTTGAACAAGAAGAGGTCAAAGCAATTATTTAACTTTGGCTAAATTGCCTGAACTTTGACATCATCATTCAGGAAGTCAAGGAGTCATATCAAAGGTTAATAGGAATATTCACGCTAATCACACCATATAATCATTCCTTTTTATGACAGGTTTACCATTGGGCAGAGTACAAAAATGCCTAAAACGTTTCCATCAAAACCAGGATTTTTATATGTGTTGATGTTTTTAGTAATGCCGAATTAATTCAGAAAAACGAAAAACTGTATATAACTAGAACATCGTGTTGATCAGAAATTGGGAATTTCAGTATTTATTCTTTATTCATTACTGAATAACAATTATCATATTGTTTCTTTAAATATTGTAATGTGGATGATAGGGATTGTTTGAACACTAAAAGTATAAGACTTCATTAATCGTCAAGTGATCTGAGAAAAAAAAATCTTCTTAGTTATTCCATACATTTCATTATGACATTTGGGATTTTTTTAAAAGGACTGGTAAATGGAATTTTCTATGTCAGTTAAGATTCTTGTAGCTAATAATAAAATTAAAGATTTCTTTGATTCATCCACTAGACAAAATAAATCAGAATCTAGCAAATACAAAAAAATAACCTTAATATATTTTCCCTGAATTTATCTTAAATTGTAAGTATGTATTTGAAGTAAAATATATAATAAGTAATTTTTTAGACTACATAAGTTAAGTCTGTTTAGTACAAGCCTGAAATTTCAAACAATTGATTTTTTTATATGGAAATTTGAAAATCTGTTCCTAATAAAAACTGAAACATTCTTTAACTAATCTGTTATTAATACCTTAAAATATTCTTTGTGAGAAAAAAAATTAACGATTAAAACAGAAGTGGATTTCTCTCAGCAAAGTAAGGGGTTTTTCAGAACATTTCCTTAAATAATAAAAACAATTTGTTGCTAGAACTATCTAAGTTTATATTTTATTTAAGATCAAGTGTGTAAAATCAAAACTTCGAGTGAATAACGCCTGTTTCCATCTACCTTAATAAAAATGAAGACTTAAGTAACCTTAATTTCGATTATAATAAGACTACACACACCAGTATGAGATGAAAACTTTTGGTTTTGCTGTTATCGTCATAAAATACACATACGTTTTAGTTTCGTTACAATTTCGTGTTTCGTTATTGCAGAAAAAAATGTTATATATAAGAATTTTAAATTATACTTTGCTAATACGAGGATGCATCCAAAAAAAAGTTACAGAGGTAATACAGCATTATTTATTAAAAATGGACAGAAAATACAAAAGGAAATTAAGAGGCATACTTACCGATCAATTTTCCACATAATCACCAAATTTATTTAGGCATTTACCTGAACGCAGGACCAACTTGTTTAACCTAGCTTGGTAGAAATCACGCCCCTGCCCATTGAGCGAGTCCTCGGCAGTTGTTTTTACATCACTAACCGAAGAGAACCTTATCCCAGTCAATGAAGGCCAAAAATCGATGACTGAAAAAAAAAAGATGGTGTAGTTTTGAAATTTGGCACTGTTGTTAGGGATAGTGTCCTAAACAACATACTAAAAGTTCCTGCCTGTGGGGGTGCGCGGGGAGTACAGGGGTATTAAAAGGGGCGTTTTAAGTTTTTCTTAAATATCTCGAAAACTATGGGTTCTATCGAAAAATACTTAGTT
>BGPR01000302.1:560428-578709 GCA_013235015.1 Araneus ventricosus
TTCACAATGTTGCTTGGAGGAATGTTTTGGTTCGTTGAAGTATTGTGTAGGCGTTCAAAAGAATTCTAATCCATTTAGTGAAAGCACATATTTATTTAAAAAACAATGCTGATAAGATGTTCCACCTAGGCATGTACACACAAATATGCTGTCAGTACATAACTTAAACTGACTTGCACTGACCTAAAAGTTGTTTGTTTTTTAGAAGAGGAAGACAGTTAAATACAAGCTAGCGAAACGGTAGCGTCAATTACCAGTGACTGAATTTGCAGAAACCGATACCGTTCGCCAACGCTTGCATTCAACAGATGGTTTACAGGAATGTTCCCTGAATGTTGGTTAGAGGAATTCTTTCGTTCCAGAAAAATCTCTCTGCATCCAACAGTGGTTCAAGAGCAGATCCTTGCTAAAGCGGCACACTGGTCTTCTAGTTGATAAATAATGCAGTTTGAAAGCGCACGCAAACAACAGAAGTCCCAACCTTCGTCCCTGATTCATGTTTCTCAACCATTACATGCCTGAATTCATTATTCCAGTGGTTAGATACAATGTAAGTGAAAATTCCATCAGATTGCCTCCAAGAGGATAAGAAAATTGTAATAATTTAACATTACGAGACATGTGTGCTTGTGAAAGAATTCTTGCCCAACATGGATATTAAATTGCTTATTACTAATCAATCTTTAATTTATTTTGTAACAAATCACAGTTCATTCCCATCATATATTTCATGTATTAAGAGTAGAAATAGTCCAAATTGTCTTTGAAGAGGCTGCAGCGATGCCGATTATTTTGTTTTTCATTGTAATCAAACTAAATACGTTCATTTGACCATTCCTGCCGAAGTGCATAAGTCCATTTCCTTATAAATATTTGGCGAAACATTCTTTACTTTTTTATAGACTTTTTCATGTAATTGAAATTTAAAAGCTGAACCGCAAAAAATTTAGTTTAAAATTTCAGATTTATAGTTAAAAAATTTAGTTTACAATGTAATGTTTTTTAGTTAAAAAAATATTAGTTTCTTTCCTTCTATGGCGATTAAGACCTTTTCAGGGGTCACATCCTTTCGGGAAAAAAATTCTTTTTAAATATACAGTATACTCTCTATTATCCGTGCGCGGATTATCCGGTTTGCGGATTATCCGTGTTCATTCCGGACTCAGAAAAAAAATTAAATATAAACATTTTCACGCTTATCATGCATGTAAAATCGATGTAGATGTTCGATCGAGAGATTCATTCCGTGAAACCAGTGAGCCGTGGCGGCGGAGGCTACAGAATAGAGTTTTCTTTCTTCCTCCACGTGCAATCCACTTCCTGCTAGCTTATTCTCGTACGAAGAACGTCTCCCTGACACGCCATTCGTTAACTTCTTCGTCTTCTCTCACTTTTGCACGTGTTCCTTTAGTTTTCGCGTCTTGTTTATCGTCAGTTAGTAGCGTGAAATTTTTTACTGGTAAAAATGAGTGATGTGAAACGAAAACGAAACGTTTTAAATGTTAAACAAAAATTAGAAATCCTTCAAAAACTTTATAATGGAGAATCAGCTAGTATTGATGCAGAATATGTATTAAATGAGGGAAATAAAATTTCTCATTCTACTGCTCTACAATCTGTGGAAACTTTGTTAGATTATATGGGACAAGGAGGATTTTATTACGGTGACATTACTATGGTTCGTAAAATATGTGTCGATATACGACAAGATATGAACAAACAGCAGAAGCAAAGACGCATTAAGAGATTTTTTTAAAGCAGTAAAAGTTAAAAGGAAAATTTCTAGCTTGATGTTATACAGCATGCAAATGTAAGCAATTTTTATATTTTTGTACTGATGTTGATTTTTTCTTTAATAAAAATGAGTTTTAGGATTATGCGTGTTTTTCTATTGTCCGTGCGATCCCTCCCGGTGATTAACCCGGATAATTGGGAGTGCACTGTATATTGACTTTCATTTTTAAATTAACAGTTGTATATTAGTTTATATATATTTTGAGTTTATCTTTTATTTGGTTGAAGTTCTCACACATGAATAGTCCATAATTGATGCTACTGTATTCCATGTTGTATGAATTTATGTCTAGTTAATGAATTTCAAATATTATTATTTTCGTACAATGTATCACTTTTTCTTTGTATTCTTCTCAGCCGACCGTTAAAACGCTCTACACCCTATGTTTCAGTTGGTCGGCGTGGGTGATAAATAAATAAATAATTTCACAGATTGACAGCCATAATATCATAGGCGGAAATGTAAGAATGGAAAAATAGAAACAAAATGTGTACCGGTAGTATGGAAAAGATTAATGTAAAGAAAGCGAATGAGGTGAAGCATTTTCAGCAAACCACACATTTCAAATTACAATGGAAAAAAGCAAGCAATGTAATAAAATTTCCGTAATCCTAAATCTGGACCGTAACAATCCAAATGAATATGACACATCATTTCCCCGAATGACAAGTTCTTTTTCTTTATTCCTCACTTTCACCCATTAAAACGAAATCGAAAAAAACTTTCAATGTCGTAAGAACACTCTCTACTGATCGCTACTATCAGATCCATTCCGTTTCCCACCCTATAATAACGCCGTTAACTACACATATTGCAACACTTACTTGAATGACTTACCGCGTAGATTTTTTTTCTCTGCTAACTTCGTCATTCAAATAATTTTTTTATTCGTTCACGTACCCAAGAGAGGTTTTAATAAACGACCTCGCTTCGTAGAAATAAAGAGTATAAAAATAAAGACGTCGCGAGAGATGCACATTAAGATACGCGCAGGATATGCATTTAATGACCCCTTGCAAGTATGTTGAGTCTTTTCTTTTTTGGTCTGTTTGGAATTCATCTTTCTTTTACGTATTTTTTCTATCAGCATATTGTGCCTACGCTTTGAAATTTAAAGCCATCTTTTTTGCTTAATGATGATGAAGATCTTGTGCATTTTATTGATTGCCGCTAGAAGAACTATCGTAATTAAATAGATGAGGAAAATACATTCTTTTCTCTGCGCTTCATCTATGCATGGGTTGATAGAAGTAATGGTTTCTTCCTTCTTTGTACGGTCACTTATTAAAACATCAATCATTCTTAAGAAATTCTGGATAAAATGAAAACATAGTGTCATTCAATTTCTTTCGAAATCTTACTGAATTAATAAGAAGCGCAACGCCAAGTCCGGTATATGTCTAAAAATAAAATATAATTTGTCATGGACGAGTTTTTTTAACAGTCTTTAGTATCTTTGCCGTATTGTCTCCTATGCAGTAAATGAACTTAACATAATCAAAATTTGCTAAAATTTACATTAGACTAAAAATTCTTAAGAACTTCTGGATAAAATAAATGCATAGTGCCATTCAATTTCTTTCTGAATCTCGTTGAATATATAAGAAGCGCAAAGCCATGTAACATATTTTCTATAAAAACAAAATATACTTTGCCGTGGACGAGTTGGTTAAACTAAATTCTTAGTCTGTTTACCGTGTTGTTTCTTCTACAAGAAATGGACTTAAGAAAATCAAAATTTACTAAAATTTGTACTAAAAAGTAAAACAAGAATAATTGCCACTGAAAAGAGAATCACTTAATTTTTTTATAAATATGACCTTATAAATTTAAATTGGAAAATATCACTGTAAAAATGTGCTAATTTTGATCGGTTTGAGCTAGAACGAGTGATTAACTCATCGTTTTTGCTATTCCGTCACTCTTGAGTCAGTAATTGCGCCAGCGTCGTATGTAAAATATGATAAATCTAGGATGGTGTACTTTCACTTCGTAATACTGTAGTTTTGACTAGCAGTTTCATGATCAGAAAATAGAATATATTTTATAAATATCCAAACTCAATGATAAGCTAACTGTTACACCGTTGTTATTTTGAAATCATTTAAATCGGAAAAACACATACAAAAGCAAAAATTAAAAATATATATATATTTGCAATTAAAGTACGTTTCAATCCATTCTGGCAATAACCGTCGTAATGTGTGTTGTTCACATGTGTATTTTTATTTCTATTTTAAAGAATTGTGTTTTCTTTCCTATGAAAACCATCTGAAGAAATAAATAAATACTTTTTAACATTGAGATCTTTTACATATTGATTCAACAGTTGAAAGCATTACTCAGTTATCAAACATAATTTATCATAATTTTAAATTGTTGACTAAAAATGACTAGCAGTATTTATCAGTCAAAGCAGTTTCGTATAAAGGCCTTCTTTAACTTCCGCTTTTTCTCAAGGCCAGGTGAAATCCTAGGTATCTTAGGTTCTCTGGCGAGCGATACAGTGTGTCCACTATAGTCCCTTACCACCCTTTTAACTACCGAAAGGCTGCAGCTATCTTCATAACAGTGGTGCCTAAGTACGGTAAAGTGATTATGCGCTACTGGATGAAACCACTTACAGCGCCACCTGGTGGAAACCGGTGGAGTTAGCATTATTATCTCTAAAACGGTACGAGATAGAAGAAAAAAGTGAATTACACAGTTGTAGAGCATAATCGATTTAGTACAAAAAGATACCTTGTAGTCATGAATACTAAAAACATAACGCTTGAAATGCGTATTTGTTTGTTTGTGGCTTCCTAAACTGTCACATCAACAAACTTGAACGAAAGGGGAAAAGATTGTTTTTCAGACGAAAAACGAGCCCCCAAAGTGGCAACGATTCAGATGTGCATTGTAGCTGACGGAGAGAAGTTTGAACATCGAAAATAAATGTATCTTGTGATAACTAGTTTTTCTTCTTTCTAAGAATGTTTTGTCACGTGTCAGCGTAGGAGATCGCGAACAAACAAATGAAGTGAAAAACTGAAGTGTTCTATTCTAAGTATTTACGTCCACAAGGTGTCTTATAGTACTAAATCGATGATGCTCTACAACTTGACATTATATTATAATAGCATGTTTAACACTGATTTTTAATATTTTTCCAATGGTGTGTTATGCATTCTTATTAGGAAAGGGTGCATTAAATATAATACGCTTCGGAGCACTAGATCAACTCACAAGGAATTATAAAAAAAATTTGAATCTTTCTTATGAAAGTATCATTATTTTCGTTATTCCATGGTATATAATTCATTTTAGAAAATCACTCTTAATGGAAAAAGATAAACCGAAAATTAAAATTTTCTTTATTTGTTATTACAGATGTGACCACACTACGAAAAACTTTCGGACGTTTTTAAGCATATTTAACTATAATTAGTAAGAATAATACTTAATACAAAAATTCTTTAAGAATATTTAAATAAAATATTTAATGTTAAGCTGAAAATCGTGCACTCTAAAGGAAACTTGCATTTGCTAGTTTCATAACTTTCTTTTGATGATATAATGGGATAGAAAATTTGAAGGTTTTATAATTTATTGATTCACAAGGTATCGATCATAAATCAACCAAATATTCAGCAGGGAATATTTAAACACTTGGAACTAAAAGAATACGTTATAAGTGTGAATTTATAATGTCCCCCAAGTAATTTCCTATCAATTAATAACAAAATTTATCTTTAATTATTTTTCGAAGAAAGATCTTAATACAATTCTTAAAAATAACCACAGAGACACTCTGGTTTAAATTCTATATCTTTTACTCAATCTAAAAATGTTTCCATTCGACACCAAAAAGAAATTGAATTTTATTTTTATTTTTATTTTTTATAATGTTATTGAAATTTATATTTAATTTCCCGTTAATTCATTGAAAAGCAATTAATCTATTTTTGAATTGGTTCGTTTCCAAATAATTAAGCAAATTAAGAGAATACCGTATATTTTCAAATTAAAATGCTAATGAATAAAATTAACATTCTAACAATTCGATTGAAACTGTCACTTTAACAAAAAAATAAAAGTCTTTTGTTTTATTAATTAACTTGAGTTAATTAATAAAACAAAAGACTAAAATCAATGATGCAATAAAAAGCCTTACAAAAAATGATTACTAGGGATAATTAATAAAATAATTTGGCCTCGTTTCTTGCAAGAATGTTCCTTATAATTGTTAAGAAATTCAACATTTAGAAAAAGAATTCTCGGCTATAAAAAAAAATTGATTTTCGGATGAAAAAATTGATGTAAAAATATATTATGAAAAGATCTCAGAATAATACATATCGTAGAGAAGCCAAGTGTATATGGGAATCTAATAAAAAGTTTAAAACATTTCATGAATTTCTGAGAGCTTCAAAAATATCGTCTGTGAAAAATTTTAACTTTACCGATTGTTAGGCTGTTTCTATATAAATAAAGGAAAGAGTTTTTAAAATTCTTTTCGTATCATTATAAACTAATAATTATCTATTTACCTTATCTCAAATAATATTAAGAACTAGAAACAAATGAATAGTTAATTCCTTTTAAGCATTTGAAACTTATTTTACTTTCACAAGGCTGATTATTTTATATAATTTTATTTATTGTTTAGAAAAAGAGAATGAAAAGAAATCCCATTCCGAGTCTGAATAAAGTGTTTATGATATTATTTGTAATAAAAATTTTTAGAATCCATTGTTCTATTTCATATCAATATTTCATATTTGTAACACAGACAGAAGAAAAAAATAATTTGTTTGTTACTGAGTAATGAAATATTAAAATCTGTTTAATTGTTGACAAGTTAGTGTTTCGTTCCTCTACAATTCACTTTATTGTGTTTGAGATTATATGTGTCAGGGATAACAATTTATTATTTTATTTGTGTTTTAAAGGAATATGTGAATATAAAATGTAAACGAGACACTACAGTTATATTTAACGAATATTTTTATTGGCGACTCAACTCGACCATTTGATATTTCTGTCTGTAAATAAGTTTGTTAAACAGTAACGGTTAAACGCGTTTTTCGATTTTCTTCGAATTTCGCATGAATGTTCCTTGAAGACATTAAAAACGACATATATATGTAAAGACCTTTATTTTTTCATTACATTTCAAGATGTTTGCCGTTTTAAGTGCTTAATTGCTTGGTGAGACAATGACGATTTAGGTCCCATAAAAGCATTTGAGACATTTTGGTAAAGGTAAGACATTGAATTGTAATTTTGCGAATACTGATACAAGCAGAAACTTGAATAAATATCACGTAATCTATAAATAAATGACTAGACCAAAGCTCTGCAGATCGTAGATTATTTTTACATGGTGTTTTTTGTTCACAAAACTACTATATATTGTGACAAAATCGTCTTGTGGGTGCCCGTGAATGCAGTCCAATAAGCAGGATTTTAAAAAAATAAAGCTCTTTATTTTACAGATATTCTAAGCAAAGAAACGTAGCAGTATTAAAACAGCACTTGTAAAAATTCACAACGAGGATTACCATTAAATCTCAACACAGCCCTCAAAGGTTTCTTATTAAGACATCATCTTGCTTGCGGACCAAAATCGAACTAACTCCTCTTGGCTTGAGAGCTTGATTTTATGCTTTTTCAACAGGAAGTGATGTCTTTACGAAGGAAGTGACGTAATCTCCAGAAAGTTCATGAAGTCAGTAGAAATAGGTTGAAAGTTCAAGATCTTTCTAGAAAGTTCTTTTGTCGCCAAAGTCGCAAACTTTGCCGTCAAGTCGCCAAAATGGTCGTCAATTTTGTAGCCAACAATAGTATCTCAGGGACACAACTTTATGGCTTTGTAACAATATGGAATATTTATCGCAGTTGTTGTGCAACATGTTACTACCAATACTTTCAATTGACATCGTGCATTGGTTTGGTTTGGAATTTATTATGGTGCAAGAGGTATACTGCTCGTATTTATTTTGCAAGAAGTTAAAAAAAATTATTTCTAGGTAAAGACAAGATTCCAAGATTTATTGATGCACCGTTTCCAGTGCATAAGACGGAAGTGAATGGCTTCAACGTAGAAACTTCTGCGTTGCTGATGGATCCCGTTTCCTTCTGAGTCTCGCACTTCCTTTTCACAAGTGGATCGTTGACCTTTCAGTGATTTTTTAAGAGTTCGAATATACGGTGTTATAATTTAAAATGTTTTAATTTCCTCCAAAATGAGGACCGCACTTTCGAAGCCTCATAAAGCGTTCTAACCAGTCCACGACACTCTCGGCGATCGAAAAGAGAACAATATATTAGTCTTTAGTCATCCGATTATATCCTTGTTTAAAGATAAAATTTTTGGAATTTATGTATATTCTCAAAGGGGTTAAGGAGATATGAAGGAGCCTCATACTATGATCTCGAAGTGTAGGATTCCTCTGGAAAATCGATGGATTTAATGAAAGATGAAAAAAGAAAAGAAAGAGAAAATCTCCTCCTCTAACTTTGAAAAATTGAAATAGGAATAAATTTAAAAAATTAAAAATGATAGTTTAAAATACCTTGATTTTCCTTCAAAATGAGGACTGGATCTGCAATCTTCCGAGCTTCACCAAGCGCTCCAACCTTTCAGATAAACACTCAACGAACGGAAAGAGAATCATAAATTAGTCTTTTGTCATCCGATTACAACCCAGTTTAAAGAGCAGTTGAGCAGAATTTTCATATATTCTCAAAGGGGTTGAGGAGATATGAACTTGCCGCATGCAGTGGTCTTGAAGAGTAGGGATTCTTCTGAAAATTCGACGCATAAGGAAGATGTTTCAGAAACTTTTGTGAGTAGATCCTGGATTTTCTTGACTATATTTGGCCAGCATTGTGCTCGAGATCACTATCTTTTTCAAGGAGACAAAAAAATTTGCAAATGTAAAAACGTCGTGCCATCTATCGTCAAACATATTAGCACGCTGCAATTAGATACGAAGTCGTTACAGAACTTTTTTTTTGCACTTACCTCGTATTTGTAAAAATAAGATTTTTTCATTTTTTTCTCTGTATTTGAAATTGAAAATCCTAGAATTCTTGAATAAATATCAGCTCGAACTGCACTTGTTCATAGGAAGATATGGAAAGAAATGCAACTATTTAAATCGACATAGAACACATTTGGTGTCTTTAACGACGATTTTAACCCCTCGCTTTTCTGAGCACTTTTCCCATACAAGAATAATTTCGTTAATTCCTTTATAAAAAGAATATTTTTAGTAAGCTGGGTGTTGGAAACTTTGTCCCTTTCTTATTAATTTTCTTTCCTTCCAAAAATAACTTTATATTTTTGTGCTAGAACTATCAATTCCATGTATCTCATTTTTAATATATTTATTATATATATGGGTTGGAGTGAGTACTCTGGACACATGACGGCCCATTTTAATATATTAAATATTTAATTAGGGACGAAACAAGCACTTCGGGACAAAAATTGACATTAAAGAAAAGTAAAAGAATTAATTAGGAGGGACGTTTACAAAACATCAAAAAAGTTAAGTCAACACATCGAGCGTTATGGTTGTTCGTCAAAGTTCAATTTCGTCTCTCGTTACTACGAAAAAGGAAAAACACTGTTTTGTCGTCATCGAAGCAAATCGGCGTGCTTCCATCTGGTGGAACTGAACAACTGTAACCCACATATATTTCACGGCACAGTTCACCGATATTGAATCTGAAAGTGGATAGATGTAAAATGAGAAGCATCATATATGTGTATAATATGCTAGGAATGCGAGAATTAACTGCTATAGTGTTTCGCTAAAGAAAAAATATCATCACACCAACACAAAATCTCAATTAATTTCCCTTCAGAATTACTCCATGTTTTATTTCAGATTCATTAACCTTTGTTTACGACCATTCCACGGGGCGCAAATCTGCACCCTCTACACCATAACCATTATCATTAGAATAGAGACCCAAACTGACACAGCATACCTAAAAGAGTGATAGGTCGTCAATGTGGGAACCGGTCAAAATTGGGGTGGAGTATTGTGGAAGGTTTGATATCCCATCCGTCCTAATATTCATCACTCCATTTGGATTGCCAGTCCATGAATGAGGAAATGGAGCTGCTGGGTGGGGTGATGCTTTGGGTGCTTTGTTCACCGAGGAAATCGGAGAAGCCGGAGGAAGAAGTATGGGATCTGAGTAACTGGTAGTGGATGGATTTGAAAGGCGCGGATGGTTCGTAAAAAACCTGCCTAAGAGGATAGGTTAGAAAGGGAATTCCGTGGAGTGTCTCTACGCCATCTGTGTAGATTGTAGTGATCGTGAATGACAGGCCTTAAAAAGTCCTCGTTACTACGCTAAGAGTAAGGTGTACTAGAAATAGTTATGATTTAGAAGAATAACAAATAACAAAGTGTCGTAAGAAAACTGATACAATTATGAGGCACTTGAATTGAAGCAGGATCAAATGATGTTAAAATTACATAAATTTTATTTGCAGATTTCATAGAAGATGCAATGCACCAAATAAAATACTTCTTGCGCTAAGTAATCGTAAAATAAACGAGGAAACAGTATAATGTTTGTTAAATAATATACAAAATTTTACTGCTGAAATTAACTGGCAAAATTAAAGTATAGATTTTTTTAAGGATAAAAAAGTCTTCGCATTATTTGGCATCATCATTATTATTATTTTGGAAATTTAAGAGAAGTATTATTTTTTTCTTATTTGCTGGGCAACTGAAATGCTGAAAATAAATATGAGTGTCGATCAACAGTATCCTAGTGGGTAAATCATCGTATGGTTGAGGAATATCAAACAGATTAAGACGTTCAGATTTATATCACAAATTTGTGTTCTTAACCAGCACTGTTGAAAATTGTAAACTTATGTGCCTTTTAGTAAGGTACACTTCCAGCGGTCGGATTGCGTGTTAAAGGTTTTCCTCCAAATGTGAAACAAATGAAAATTTTTCAGAAGAACAACCTACTTCTCATCTGTTAGAGCTGATTCATACTACTTTTTGTAATACGAAGGTGAACTAGGTCATCTTCATCAACAGAGTTGGCACCCTTCCTCTGTATTATGTGTCCCCAACTTATGGACTTAACTAGGTAAACTACATCGGGTGGGATAAAATGACAACAACAGGGTAAGTACTTACTTATTACAAATAGTAGTGACAAGTTTAAACAGAAACTGAATGACATTGCAGAAATTTAAGTTCTTAATAGTTATTACTTGATAAGAAGAAATGAATGCCAATTAAATGTACACTTTAAGAGATAAGTTTGAGTAAATTAGGCTGCACTGTAACATAATAATAATGCACCATACATAAGCTACTTTGCCGTGAAAAGTAGCTTATGTATCTGATTTTTCCTTTGCACAGTATATGTAGCCATGCCCTTCAATATTGTGACTCAAAGAAAGCCGACAATATTAGTTGTTGTGGTTACCAATGTTCCAACCAGATGAGGGCCAACAATTTGCTCTCTTAAAAAGTCTATGAGGTCTGACATTCTGTATTACAATAAAAAACAATACAGTGACCTCAGCTTCATGAGAAGTTGCTGATGGTAGAGTGATATATCCACTACTTGTATAGAACATTAAAGTGACGGTTATAATTGCGTGCAATAATACTGCATCCTTTCCAAAAAAATTTATTTTGTAAATCTAATGTATCTGTTTTATTCGTGTCTCTTTTCATTCTACATATATATATATATATACTTGTTACAAAAGTGATAGTTTGTAGAAAGTGATATTTTCACGCTGTGATTAATTTACTTTTGTTCAGAAAAAATTATATGTCAATAAATGTGGGTTGATAAAAATATAACGAAAGTTAATGATAGCACAAATATCGTGAAAGTGATATATTTCATTAAGTACCGAAATAGAAATTCTCGGCTTCTCCAGCCAATCAATACTAAATATCTTATAACAGCGATTGTCAACTTTCAGCGTTAGGAAAACCAATTTATATATAAAATTGGCTGAGAAATTTTTATTAGTTTTTCTTGTACAGCTTATATAAAACTTAAATGTCAATTCTTTTCACTGGAACTTCGAATAGCTGTATGTTAAATACCAAATTGTCTTTTGTGGCGGATGAATGCATTTTCCAATATTTAAGATGCATATCATTTTATATCTGCATTAATGGACTGTACATTTTTTATACTGTTTAGTATAATTAGCTTTATTTCGATCTCTTTTTTGTTGTGTTTCTCTTCTCCCTTCCCGTTAACCATATACTGTTTCCTCCTCAGCAAGTTGAGATTCATTTTCATTTATAGCGTTTACAAAAAATGGTTCTTTTTTATCAGAAGTAAGACTGTGATTGTTCACTATTTTCTATTGGCATGTTTCTGTTGCATTGTCTTTATCTGTCCATCTACAGTTATCTTCAGATATAAATACGGATGATTTTTGTGTATATTATTATTATCAGTTCAAATATACTATACTAATATGAATATATAGGAATTCGTTATTTTCTTGCATTTAACTATAAAATTATGTGCTGGAGTAATTTATTTTCTCTGTAATCGATAGAAACAATTTGCGCTAATTTGAGATAATCTCTTTAAAAAACTTCTAAAGATGTTAATGTTTTCTTTCAATTTTCACGTCTTAATTATCCATAAAATGTAAAAGATTTATGTTCTAAATAACTGTTGGATTACAGTTTGCTTAGGCGAAGTGATAAAGTGGTATACCGCGTTCAAGTTGAAAATTATGTTCGATTATAAGCGTTATTTTTACATCTTTACGTTTAAATATTTCGGATAAATCACAAAATTATTTTATAAATGCTGAAATTAAATCTTTTTAAATGCGAATATTTCGGGAATGGAATTAAATGGACAAAGAAAAGTAAGTAAAATATTTATAAAAGCATAAAAAAGTAGAGGTAAAATATTTATAAAATCGTCTTTAGAATCGATTAAAGACGATTTTATAAATATAAAATCGTATTATATACGATTTTAATGAACAAATTAAAAAATCCATGTTAATGACTTAAACCAAAATGAAATAAGTCAGCAGGAAGAAATAATTCTCTTTTCATTTGAAGTTAGAAATCAGATGCAATCATTAACGAATTTTATGGATTTTAGAAATAATGAACAACTTTTATACATTTTATTTGCGATGCCCTCTAATTATACAGACGTTTTGAAAAAATTGATAAATGAATGCATAATCTCAATTAAAATCCTATAAATGGCTTTGATGTAGAGCTCTTGGATAAATTCAGAATTAAGGAATTCTTCTTTTGGGACAGATAAGATGCATTCGCCTTAACCCTTTATAAGGTAATTTTTTTCTAGTTTTAGTAAAATAAAATAATTTTGATATTGAGATTCATTTAAATTAATCTCAACATCAAAGCATCTTTTCTTAAGAAAAGAAATTCATTTAGCTTATTGGATGACATTATTTTTGTTAATTAATAATTAATTACCAAGTCGAGATACTTCGTTATGGGTTGAGATAAGAAAGTGGAACATCCAGGTTTTCGTTTCATCGAAAAATTTGGCGAAAACTTACTACAAGAAACCTTAAAAAATACATTTAAAATGAACGAATTTGGTGGTAAGTATATTACCACGGCCTTAGAAAGGGTTAAACTTTCTTAATAATCCTACATAAATATGATTATTTCGCTGTGACAACTAAAAATTCACCGAACAAATGCAAAATCGGTAGGAAAGAGTGATAACGGTTTCATTGCAAAGAGAACCCCTGAAAATACTCGTCCCTCCGAACTTCATCGATGGAGGAGAATATAATATTTTTGATAAGTGACTGATTATTTTTATGAAGCTTAAATCAGAACTAAAAATGTAAATTCACAGCCACGTAGATTTGGTTTAGTTTAGATATTCTAACGTCTCGTTACAAGCTGCACTACAGCAATTTTTAGATGCACCTCGAGATTTTGAACTGTTGTCAAATGACGAAGACGACAACAGAGCAGGTCCTACCCTGTCCAGTCTTTCGCACTACACCAGTGCAACTAGGAAGGAAACAACAGCATGAGGAATCCGAGCGTGGGAAAATATCCAAGAGACTTTCCAAGGACATACTCAGCTCAACATGCTTATGTTGCTACAGAATAAGTTAGTTGTAAAGCTTCAGTAACTTAAGGTATCTGACTATGTGCGGGAACGAATTTTTGAAAAAGCGCTTTAATGTGAAATTTTAGTTCATTTTCTGACTCATTATGATTCAAAACAACCATTAATACCAGTCAGGAAATGTTATGTCACTTGAGATTCAGTAAAATGGGATAATTTAGGTAAAAAAGAGGTAAAATTAGAGCAAAAAGCAAAATACTCTAGCAGAAATTCTAATCCATTTATTCAAATTATTTCTCAACACAGCACATTTACAGCTATGGTGAAGGCAATGAACTAGCATCTAAGAAATACTTGCATTTACAGGAAAGTTATGGCCAGTCGAGTATTGTCTTATTCAAAATTTCACAAAATGCATAGGTATAATCAACATAAGGCAGTTGTAAATTAAAAACTATTGATCTCAAAACTATATGTCTTGTTCATTGCCTTTACTACACTTTAGACAACATATATACAAAATTTCAAGGAAATATATAGATAATGTTTTGAGATATCGTGTTTTGCGTAAGTGGCTTTTGACGAAATATAAATTTTCCAAAAAACGCGTTTAAAGTTTTAATTTGCTTTTCATTAAAAATATATTTATTTAACTTCTTTTGAAATTTGTCACATTTGTAGGATATACCTTCTTTATTAGAATCTTATTACACTTTTTCATTCTGAGAGCCCGTGATTTTTTTCTAGCGTTTTTCGTTCCTGCCAAAGACTGTCTACTAGAAGCGATGATTCTATGGTTATTGAGGTTAAGATATTATTTCAATGTATATGTTGGCCAGGAACTGTTCCCAGTTCATGAAATACTCTTTTAAGACCATAAAATCAATCATTAAACAACAATTAAGCTATCGATGTCCCAAAACAGGAATTTTGTAACTCCACAAATGTGCATTTTGGCAAAAATGTTCATAGTAGCTTGTCGAAACTCAAAATCTTATTCAAATCGATATGACTTGCAGATAGAGTGTATAATTAATCGAAATAAATAAAAAGTAAATTAATTTATACTTCAGAGTGCGGTGTATTGGGTATAACGACGGAAAACATCCAACTTCCGGTTTCGTTTTCAGCTACCGTGCTTTATAAAAAATTCTATATCTCCGTTTCTATTCATCGTCAAAATAAAATAAACCCAGATTTAGAAAGCTAAATAAATGGGCTTTAAAGTAAAACCATAAAGAAATTTTGTGAATTTCGACACAAAACCGTCTTTTAGATGTAGTCAGATACCTTAAACAGTTCAATGTTTTAATTTGGTTGGATCTAGAACATAAATACGTTCATTAAGCAGTGGACTTTGAAAACAAAGTTTTTCCAATTTTCAAAACAAATTTATTCTTTCATTTTTAAGCTCTAAAAGAAAGTCTGAAAAATTCATTGCTACCTTTTTTATATTTATTTAATCTAATTTTATTCATTTATTTATGTATTTCTAAGAAATACAGAAATAAAATAAATTGAGATATTGTACATAAAAATACATTGAGATATTGTAAAAATTTAAATTGTTCCATTTATATTAATATATAACATATAAAGATTCTTTCAAATTATTTTAATGCACACTTTGTTTCTACACAATATTTTATATTTTTAACATCTCTTAAATTAAAATCATTTATTAAAATATATAATCATTGGATTTTTCTATGAATAGTACCCCAAATCATTCGAATAAAAATGTACGAAGTTCGCAATACGAAATATTCATAACTTACGCAATATTTTACCATTATATGCTAACATAACATACGAAAAAATTTCGGAGTTGTATTTAAAAACATGATGCATAGGAAGTATTTAAAAAAGCTTATAATGTCTTAAAATTTTGTACAGAGAAATAGTAATAGAAGTATGCTTAAAATGACTGTATGGCTGTCCCTAATATCAAGAAAAGGCTTAAATTCAGAGAACAAATGAGGATGCGGAAAAAATTCTCTTCTATACCATTGCTAATAGTCTGCTTTTAATAAAATATAAAATTGCAATTTAAGTCAGTTTTTTACATTTTCTACTCCCATTGTACTCTTAAAGGATAGCATGGCTCAGAACTTTAATGAAAATTCCCTGTAACATGCGACTCTCTCTCATAGAGATTGTGAGCAGAATCTCCCCAGTGTGGCCCACGAGAATGGTGATTACGATGAAGTTAATGGATGATGGATATTTAATTACATCTTTTTCTAATTTTTATTTTTTTATAAATTTTTTATGCAATGCAAAGCACCTAACCATTGCATTTGCAACTGCAAGTTTGTTGCCCTAAAATTCGTTCAAATTTTTGAAAAGCACAAAATAAACTCACGAATATGTCAAGTTCAAACAGTGCCTGTTTTAAAGCAGTAAATGTGAACATTACTATTGTTTTATATATGCCACAGTCTCATAAATCTTACCAAATTACGAAGATTCATAGCATTTAAAAAAAAATCTGCCTGACAGCGTACGACAATAATCGAAACAAAACAAAAAAATTCAAGCAATTATTTCTTTTTTTCATTTTACGTTGTGTAAGCAATATGGGTTTGTAGAATGCCAGGAAGAGATTAAAGTGTTCCCACTTTAAACATGTTGTTGAAGAAGATTGTTTAAAGAAATTCCTATTGAGGTAGGGCAATATCTCTGGCAACGAAATGTCCTATAATTCAAATCAATTTACCTCCTTTTCTAGGAAGTTACGGTATCAGATAGGATTCATATTAGAATCTATACAAAGTGTGGAAAGAGTAAGGTAATATAGTCATGATAATGAGTTGCAATAAGGTGAATTATTAGACAGGAAATGCATTAAATATATGAACATAGAATATTAACCTCGCATAGTCAAAGCGCCTTCTTTAAGTGGCTGTCAATTGTTACCTATTTGGGTTTCATATATATACAGGGTGTCCACTCTTAACGTTTCCCAATAGCTAATTTATAAACCGTTAGGGATAGACATATAGTTCCAATAGAAAAATGCTTTAAATGAAGGGAGAAATTTTAATTTGTGTTTCTTGAGTGAATATATATATACCTGAAAAAGTAACGAAATCTTACTTTTTATATAGCCTTTCTTCACACTCTATCATTTTAAACAAAAAAGTCCCACTCTTCTGTGACTAAAACTGACCGAGTTATGGAGCTTTGAATATCGGTGACTTAGAGCACTTTACACCATTCCAATATCTGTCTTGAAGACGATCCACCAATCAATGCATAGAACTTGCTCGACGAGGCTTTTGATTGGTTAAAAATCATGAAATTCAAAGCTCCATAACTCGCTCAGTTTTAGTCGCAGAAGAGTGGAGCCTTTTTCGTTTAAAATGTTAAAGTATCAAAAACAATTACTAAATATGATGATAGGACCGGGAACCTTATAAAAAATTCGAATTCGTAACTTTTTCAGAAATATATTTATGACTCAAAAAATATAAAAAATAATTCTTCCCTTTATTTAAGGCATTTTTCCAGTTGGAACTATATGTTTATCTCTAACGGTTTAGAAATTAGCTATTGGACCACGATAAGTGTGGACACCCTGTATATTCATGTGAGAAAAAAAATATTTTATCTTTATGAGCTGCTATAAGATAGTGCAATAATATATACACAGAATACGGATTTTCGATAATGTAGGCTATTTTTGTTAAGGGGGTTGTTTATTACTACGTGGTTTGTTCTTTTCTTATGCAAGGACGAAAAATGCCCATTTATCACTATGTGAATGGACCCTTAATAGAAATCTCGTGATCACAGCAACGCCTTCAAACGTAGGTTTCTTAGCGACTCGCTCATTAATATTCGAGTGAGAGGTAGGTTAACAGGGTTAATACTGGTGTCCAATTTTCTTATTATAGAGCGCACCCACACCAGGTGTTACACAAACGATCCAGCGGCCGCAGTTTTCATGACCTTTGAAAGCTTGTCTTAATTTAATTTGCTGCTATGCACTTAGCAGCGTCATTTTTTTTGTTCGTCCACTTTTCGTGTGTGATATCGTTAGGAAGTTGACTGTATCTGCCCATTTTGCTATAAAAAAAATATTTCATTTTTAAAGTTAATTTTTTGTGAAGGCCTTTGTCGTGATGTTAAGCTAATCGATATTGGATGGGAAAAAAGTCGTTTCTTTCAGTGGTTGTATTAATTTTTTATCTGCTCCCATGGTGAAGCTATTAATATATTTTTTAATTATAATTCAATTTATTAATATCTTTTTTATTTTTTCATGAAATGTTTTCTATTGCTGGTTAAAATTGCGTAGGCAACAGCTTCGACACACTATTGACAGATTTAAGTCTAATTATCAAATTCTAATTTTTAGATTTTACTCGCTCAAATCCAATTAGGT
>BGPR01000302.1:582128-630929 GCA_013235015.1 Araneus ventricosus
CATTTTGGAATCCTTAGAATTAATAAGATTTTTTGATATATATCATATCATTAAATAACTATATTTGCATTAAATACATGGAACTACTGAAATCTATGTTTACCATTTTGGGATCCTTAGAATTAATAAGATTTTTTGATATATATCATATAATTAAATAACTATATTTGCATTAAATACATGGAACTACTGAAATCTATGTTGTCAACGGATAAAAGGAAGTTTTGTAAGCAACTAATGAAACATTAAGTATTTATTCTATCTTAAAAATTTCTTTAATAAGATACAGATCCGCAATCGTGTTACTCCTGATGTAAGCAATTATTTACAGAGACTACCAATATAATATCTTATTGGATATTTCGCTTCTTATGTCTTTCGAAATTTATTTCGAATTTTATTTGTGCTTCTTGGAGTACATAATAAATAGATTAAATAAATTTACCGATTGAAGATAGAGTACAGTTGGTGATGCATGACTGATGTTATTTTTTACACAGTAAGTACTAAGATACACATTTTGCTAGTTAATGTTATATAATATCTCCCTGCAGTGAATTTCTTTATTTCTTTCAATTTATTTGCGAAGGCGCCTGTAAAATTTACACAAAATATCATTTAATTTTATTAAATTCTCTGCATTCGTAGGTTTACCAACAAAAATGCAACTGAACGTCATCATTGAAGAGAATATGTATGATAAAAAAACAGAATATTTGCGCTTACGTTTAAAAATCGCTATTAAATTATCTGATTGATTATACAAATTTCGACAGGTATTGCTTAATTGTGGCAATTACTATACTTTCAGTATAATTCGCTCTTAACGAAGATAATGAAACTAATCATGGCAAAGTAACCAAATAATCATCATAAAATACTCACGCATCAGCATATCAAATAAAGGAAAAACAAAACTCTTAAAACTTTATTCGGAAAAGCATAACGTTCTGTATGTTTCTATCATCAGCATCACTTTTAAATTCCGACTATTAATAACAACCACGCCTTTGAATTGAATAAAAATTAACTTAATGTAGTTGTACTAGCAAGCCAATTTCGAAATTAATATTTTGTAAGGATACTGTTATTTATCGAAGACTGCATGGGATGCTTCACTTCATTTGGATTAATTGTGTGATGATACCTGAAATAGAAGACAACATCTAAATTTTCATTCTAAACAAACAAGAAAAGCTTTGACTTATTTGAGGAACTTTCGAGGAACAACATATATCATACAAAAATTCAATATATTATATCAATTCATTAAGTGGATTACAAAAATTATCTTCCAGGGCAATCGGCTTTAAAACCAACTTCCAACTGACCTTAAAGCTAAGAAATTGATTAGATGGCAGCGACCGCAAAGAAACGCTTCTGTGTATTAATTGTGTTAAATGGATAAACGCTGTTAAAATTAAGTAAAAACATTCGTGATCGACGATCTCGAAAGGTTTCGATAAAATTGAAAAAAAAAAAACAATATGCAAATACATTGCAAACTCTGAAAAATGCAAAATATTCCTGAAAATGCTAAATGCATGCAGTTTATAACGATTTAAAGAATTATAACTTAGTTATTTAGAATAATATTAGAAATAAGGTTCCCAGGCCATAACGGCCACTCTTATTTAACCATCTAAAACCATGCAAATGAAATTTGTGATGGCTGCGGTAAAGTTAAAAGAATGAAAAACAAATAGCTATTAGTGAAATATATTCTTCTCTAAGTATTTAAAAGAATTTGTGTTTTTATTTCCATTTTCAAATTTAAAATTTTGCAAAACACCATCGTTTCAAAGCCGTATTGCCACTCAAGGTAATTCGGCCACTTTTTTGTTTTTCTGAATAAATCTATTTATGCTGAGTTTTATTTCACTTGAAAAGAAACGGCAATGGAGAAGAGAAACAATTCCTTTATTTTTTGTGCACAAAATTTATTCGCTTCTATTTGAAATAATTATAATGCAAATAAAGTGAATTACAGAAACTCGAAACTTTTAAAAATTTTGATAGAAATTAAAACGGTCATAAAGTTTTAAACATCCCTCTGATTTACAAACATCTCTATATAAAAGTATCCTGGAGTTGAAACGTAACTGGGACACAATATGGGAATGTGAAAACGTTTTGTTGCTGCTTCATAAAGCCCACGCATGGTTCGTAGATAAGCATCCATAAATCGAACACATACACATATCTAAATTATTCTCTGTTTCATAAACCAAAGCCAACTCTTTGTCTTCAAAATCTTGGTTTACTTCATATTATATTCTTACTTTAAAACACTCCTCCCGACTTTGTAAAATTATAGCTCACAATAACTTTATTTATCTTCATTGTGGGCCCAAAAATCACCTAGTAGCTTTTCATTCAATTTACTTCCAAATGCCAAGTGAAGAATCCTTTCAGCCAATATCTCCCAGCAGCGGTTTTGGTTAAGATATATTTGATTGCAATATTTGAGAACGCTTATCTTGATCATGCTTGACGTCATAGGATATCTGACGTCAGCAAATCGAAAATTTCTTCAATATTTTAAGGTATTATCTCATTTTTTGGAACAGCATTAAATGCTTCCAGTATATTCAGCTGTGCGTTATTCTTCTCCAATTTGATAACTTTAAGATAGAAAGTAAACCTACCTAATCAAAATAACAATGACTATTCTGAAAATAAGTAAATACAGATTTTCTCTGCTAAAAGATATGTTATTGCACAAATACATCTAGGCTCGTTGCTACAATATTTTATTAGCTTCCCTCTCCTTGTAGTAAAGCCCTCTATTGGTAAACGTTTAAACTAGTGTTCCTTAAACATCGATAGACTATCGATACTATCGAAGCCAAGCCGATAGTATCGAGTTTTCGAAACTATCGACTGAAACTATCGATAGTATCGATAGTTTCCTCTCGGGCAATACTATCGATAGGCGCATTTTCAGTCGATAGTTTCAAAACTATCGACTGAAACTATTGACTGTGCATAGTATTGCTTCTATCTAGTGGCGGGTCGTGTATTGTGTCAGTGGAGGTGTTGTATTATATAATACCTATCATTGATGCATTTTTGTATAATTTAAATATTGGCCTTTTTGGTCAATTTTGGATATTTTAATAAATTGATTTTTGACTTGATGTAAGCAAGTTTTTATATATATGGTACTGAATTTTAATTTATCTTGCAGTTCTAGTCGGTAGTTTTGAAACTATCGATTGTTTTCTCTCAAGCAACAAGTCTATGTATTGTTATAGGGGGTGCTTTAAGTAATTATACCACTTTGATTATTGATGCATTTTTGCATTATTCAAATTTTACCTTTAATTTCTCATGTATTTACTCTAGATTGTTTTCAAACTATTGATAGTTTTTGTTCAAGTAATAAATAGATAGAGGAATTGATCTTGGATTACTGAGAAATTTTTGTACTTCGTATCTGTATATACGTATGGAAGTAACGTATATATATCGTACATAGGTATTTAAAGTACAAAGTACATACGCTTGTAATGTGATAAGTATGTAGGTGAGTATTTTAGGTACTATAAGTACACATATAAGGCACAACGTCGTTATGTATATATGTTAAGTACTAAGTTTGTAAGCAAAAATTTACGGATATACGTACGTATATAATGTACGTTCGTATGTGTGTAACGGCCGTCCGTTTGTATGAATGTAACTTACGTATATATGCATGTAACGTACGTTCTATGCAAGGAACGTTCATACATTTGATTGCCCTTATATATTTACGAATTATGATTACGTATGTAGCGTACGTATGTATGTTTGAAACATACATAAACTTAGTACGTTACATGCTTACGTGCGTATGTTATATACCTATGCAAGTTTGTTACTTAGATTAGTTCGTACGTTACATACATATACACATTTCATACGTAAGTTGCATAATAACGTACGTACGCTTCCAAACGTTGCATACGTGTATATGAAACGTTCCTAGGCAAGTAACGTACGCGTGTATGTACGAAGGTATCTATATAACGCACATACATATATAATGTACGAAAGTATACAGGTTACGTGTGTACGTATGCATGCCACATACGTACGTTCATAGTACATTTACATACGTACGTATGTACGTTACATACGTAATCATGTTTCATATATACTTACGTTACATATGTACTCAGGTTTCATATATACTTACGTTACATACGTAAGCACATTTCATATATACGTTTGACGTACGTTACATACGAACGCATATTTCATATTTACGTATGAACGTACGTTACATACATACGCATGTTTCATATATACGTATGACGTAAATTACATATGTACGTTTCTGACGTACGTTACATATGTACTTACGTTTCATACAAACTTATTTTACATACGTATGAACGTACGTCACATACGTACGCATGTTTCATATATACGTATGACGTAAATTACATATGTACGTTTCAGACGTACGTTACATACGTACTCACGTTTCATGCATACTTACGTTACATACGTACTCACGTTTCATATATATTTACATTACATACGTACGCACGTTTCATATATACGTATAATGTAATTTACATATGTACGTTTCAGACGTACGTTACTTATGTACTTCCGTTTCATGTATATTTACGTTACATACGTACTCATGTCTCATTTATACCTACTATCGATAGTTTAAAAACTATCGATAGTTTGAAAAATATCGATAGTATCGATAGTTTCTCCTAGTTATAGATAGTTTCCACCTATCGATAGTATCGCCTGAAATAAAACTATCGATAGCTGAACTATCGATGTTTAAGGAACACTAGTTTAAACTAATTTTCAAACGGTCAAGTAGACATATTAGCAGCAGTGGTCGTATTATCCTAACATACCTCACATGGAACACAATTTTTAAAAAACTTCTAGACAAGCAACTTTAATTGAATACAAGATGATAATAAACTTACAATTAAATGCATATTTAAAATATTTTTTTCTGAATTCCCTGGTTTGCACAATAGTTTTCTAAAAATTCTTTCGTAATTTTTATAAAACTTAAAAGGAAATAAAAACCGCGAAATAATGCGATTTTAGCTAGAAGTCGATAGAATGGACTGTATAACGTTTCGTCATTGCACAAATAGCAAGTATATTGGTTTTATTTATTTATTTTTTTGAGTGAAATCACATCCCTGCCATCAAATGAAATCCGAGTATCAGACTCATTGAATTAAATGGCGATTTTGCAACTGGGCCACTTTGAGTCTGAAACATGACCTCGAGGGAGGTTTTTTCCTATCTTCTTAGTAGTGTACGCTTAATATTATCGTCTAAATTGTCTTCCTTCAAGACAATCCAATCAAAGCAGTCCAAACTGTCGACGTCGAAATTTTCTAAATTCTATTGTTCCTCGGCAAATAGGGTACCATTTCTTTTTCGTTCAATTTTTATGTTTGTCTTTCGCTTCTCATATCTCCTATTTTATCCGTATGAAGTTATTTAAGGAAAGTTTTCTGTTCCAGATACTGTTAAGTGAGCCAAGCTAATCTGAACCTTTTAAACGACTTTTCTGCAACTGATCAGACATTATTTTAGAGAATAACGATAATATGTGATAGTGATCTGAAATGCAGAAAATGTTGTCGAAGCTTCTTGTAAAATGTTGGATGCACACGGCAAAACTTTTCAGCTAATGATTTTCCACAATTTTTCGAACCATGTGACATTATTTCTATTACAACTTAATTATAAAACCATGCATGACTTTAACAAGATAAAAACTGCAGAAAAATTATTGCCGTATAATATGGTGGCGCTAATCCCTGTCGGTCTAGAATATCTTACCATGAGTCAAGGATTCCTGATAATGAAGAAATCCGGGGACTTTAACTAGCCGAACCTACTTTGGGACCTCTTTTTGCAATTTTTGCTCTTTGGGCTGCATTCTTGTGTTATGGACATCATTATTCTATAACAGATAATTTATAATCAACCCACGGAATGATGTACAGTTGGAAATATCAGTTCTGAAATTTAATGATGTTGATCCTGACATAATTCTGAAATATATGTCCCATGAGAAGAATTACAAGAGAAATTGACCCATGTTTGTGTCCCAAGAGAAAAACGGCAGCATATTGTACCTAACTCCAGCTGGCATTAGTTAAAACATAGCCATGTTTGTCATTGCTCTGATGACAGCATTTAAATGCCGATTTCGACTACAAGTATTGAAGCATCTAAATGATCATAAGCCAGATTCGTTCTTGAAGCTTCTCCGCATGAGTGGAATACTCCAGTATATCCCGGACTAAGCACTTTTTGATTATACAATTTATTCGTTCAATTCAAAAGTTCTCACACAAAACAATTGTCAGAGGCGTTCATTTTTCACAGCAATGGCATGTGGCGATCGAACAACGTCGTAAGCGTGTAGTTGAACTGGTTAGCTTTAGGTAAATAAAGGAGATAAAAATAAAAGCATGGCAAAAGTACAAAAAATTTTATTCATCACATTTGAACCTTTCTTAAAGTATCGCATTTATTGTTGTCACACTGACATATACTTTTGTGATATTAGTTAGACACGATCTTCTTAAGTTCTTCATATATTTTTTAACTCTTTAATCCCCAGGCGATTTTTTTCCTCTAGCCCCTTTAAAACCGGGACTTTTTGGGAGGATGCGACATGAAATTGGCTCTCCCAACCTGGTTGGTCATTTACCCTACCACCCCAATCCCTGCTATAACCTTCCCTTAAAGCGCACGGAAATGGACTTTGATGGGCAAGGATAGTAGGAACCCCTAGCGCGCTTATCTCCTAAGCGATCTCAGAACCTCACATCCCCTCAGAAGAAACCATACGCCTCAGACCGGCCTTCGTCGCTCTTAAGGGGAAATTTATATACCGCTTCGCTCGGTATGAGAGGGTTAAAGAAAGTCTCCACTGTAACCCGGACTACAACATTTGATTGAAATATCCAATCTCACTATTCTTTCTTTAAATCTGAAGAAGCCAGAAATCGCAATTGGCGAATGATTGACTCTAGGTTTCCTGAGCTGCCATGCAGTGTTAGTTTGAAATCCAAAGAAGAATTTAATTTGCCTCTGCTTACTAAGCAGAACTTAGTTTGCCGCTGCTTATGTGGTCACAGAGGCCATGTTTGTGCGTCAAAAAATATAAACCGGTATTTTGAGACGTAACGGATATATAATGATACTGACAATCACATAGATCAAAATTTATTTGCAAAATAAATCCACATGGTTAAATTGCTGTACGTTTTCTAAACATCTTTTGTTTGCAATACAGACTTCTCAGCCTGCTCTATCGTTAACTAATAAGTTAAATTTTATGCCTGCAGCGTTTATGGATTGTCACATAGCGTTGCTTCGACCACAGAAGAAAATAACAAATGTCTTTGAACAGCCATTACTTAGTGAATGCAAACAGTGGCAAGATGAATTCAAATTAGAAGAACGGTCTCAATAAAATGAATATGTATGATAAACAACGTAGTTCTTAGAATGAATCGTTGTTACTCTGCTTTTAGACAGGATATAATCATCGAAATATTCAATCTCAAATAAGTCTGAAGTAGTTTCTAAGGACTACTCCAAAGAAACTAGCATGATTGAATTTTTCATTTTATAATATAAAATTTTGAACCCAGGTAAACCAATGAACCAAAATTTTCGAAAGTAATTCTAAAATTTAAAAATAATACATAAAATTGAAATTCAAACTGCGTATGAAAATGCAAAATTCGCAAAAAAGAATAGTTATAATCTCTTTAAAAAATGAGAAATTAAACATCTAAGTGGTTAGCTATTTTGACCTAATAGCTTTTAAGTCTTAAAAATTTTCTTTTGAAGTATAAAAATGTATCTTTATTGCGTTTAATCAATCTTGGCAATCTTAAGAATGTTTTATCCAATATAGTTCAAGAAGTTTAAACAATGTATTTAAGACATATAAACATAAATTTATCAGCTTTGTACTCAACATGGGAAGCGGAAAAATACGGCTCAAACGTTTTTAGGGTTAAAATCACAGTATTTTTACATGACAATTAGTAATGCATGTTTTAAAGCTCTTTTCATAATTGTAAGGTATCGAGCAAAAAAAAAAAAAAATGCTTCTCCTATTTTATTATTCATTTCACTTAAGGGCCACATTTTTTAAAACATACCATATATAAAACTGAAGCTATATTTGAATATTGAGTTTTAGTAAATATAATTTATTCTTGAGTCACGTAGTATGAGCCTCTGAGTTTCTGCATGAAACAAGAGACTCATAAAATATTGTTGCAGGGATTTCTTTTATCAGAAAAATCTATATTTCTATGGTAAAATCTTAGTAGAGAGGCTACACATAAGAATTGTAAAGTACCCGAAATTTTAAGCGCAATTTATATTGATGGAAATTTTGCAATTTTAAAGAAAGTGCAATAAAACTTATTTTTAGAAACAGGGAGCAAAGCAAATACAAGGGAAACTATTTCCATATTTTTACTTTCCTGGCAATTGAGAAAAATTGTCCAACACTTTTTATAAAATATTCAGTTTTTGTAAACTTGGTAAAAGCGTTTTACGATATGTTTCTTCGTTTGCATTCTAAAGTGCTGCTTTTTGCTTGTCAAAAGAAAAGCTGCCAAAGTACAAGAACATTTTACAACACTTTTCATGAAGAACTTTTAACACAAAACAAAAATTGTAAATCTTGTCTAAAAACTCTCGTTTCTTCTTCTGAAAATGTAGCTCAAGATAAAATGGGTATTTGGTAAAAAGTAAAGAATTGTTTTTATGAACCTGCCCATATGACTTTCACTAAATCATTTGAGGATATTTTAATGAGCCGTATTAATTGAAATATTTCTGAATAATTTAACATAATTTTTAGATTGTACATGCCCAGTGTTGATGGTGATCACATATAAAGAAATATTTTTCGCCTTTATGAATTTTATTAATTTGTTTTATAAACTTGTACTTAGAAATGAAATTGCGAATTCTTAAAATTTATATTACAATATTTTATATTTTATTGAGTCATATTTTTCTGTTTCAGGTCATTGGTTAAACTTCAGAATTTGCCGGAAAAACATTCGAGTTACCATATTTTGAGAAGGAAAGAATATATGCGTTTTGTGTATAACTTTAATCATATTATTATTAAAGATGTTATAATCAAATATTTTAATTGCATTCTAAGTATCCTTCATATTAAACAAGTTTTAATTTTTTCACCAACTTTAATTCTTGTTTCAACAAGTAATTCTTTGCTAGCCTCGGATTTTAATCTCAACTAGATAACAAAAAAAATTGAAAGTAATATTTTTTATGAATTAATATGTTTATTTTCAGAGGAGCATTTGAAATACACATCCCATAATTCTTGAATATGTAGAATTATTTAAATATTATGCAACTTAAATTGTATGCATCCGGATTTGAATTTACATTACCATCTTTTTCTGTGAGATAAATTTATAAGAAAAACTAGAAAAATCTGAATCTGATTTGATTTCAAAGACAGCATTTTGTTGCTTAACAGGAAATTTTCAATTAAATATATTATTGATTGGTAATAATCCTGCAAACTGAACGATTAGCATTCACCTCCTATCATAATTCTTTGTGAATTTTATCATGTTTTTCTTTATTTATACGTTTTCGTCCTTCTCGAATGTAATGTTTGTAATTTTACTCTTTATTTTAGAAGATTTAAATTAAAGCATTAAATCCTGAAGATTGTTCTCATGAGACATAAATGCGTATAAATTCATATAAACAATTTTCAATTATTTATTTCATGCACGTTTTTAATTTTGCAAAATCTGCAATACCTGGGGGAAAAGACAAATATATTTATGATGTATTAAATGAGTGGCTGTCAAGAAAATACACAATAATATAATTAAAACTCATAAGTGTAGATGTTAAATATACATGTAATTGTGTCAGTCTTTCTTTTCTTTTACAGAACCGCCTTTTCTTCAGAAGGACATCTAACTAGAGGCATAGATCTGAATCATGTCTGAATAAACAATATTATATTTCATTAAGAACATGTAAAACAAATATTTTGTATCGTTCTGACTATATAGTAGGAACAGAAACCTGGATACGAAGAACTCTGTGCTTAATTTCATGGTTTTGATTCCTTATAAAAATAAATGAAACGGGAAAACGGTTAAATGTACAGTTAGCACAAAGAATTAAAAGTATCGAAGGAAAAATTAAATGAACAAATTAGCATATTTAAAGAAAATCCGTATTCTATTTTTCAAGAGTAGCCTTGATCCTCATATCTTAATATAAATAAAAGTCATTGTGGGTTTGTATGTTTGTATGTATGTTTGTATGTTTATATCTATGTTCCACATCTCCTCCTAAACTACGGCACTGAATTCGACCATACTTTGCACACTTATTAATTAAGACAAGGGTAAGATTACTGTCAACTTTTTAAAGCGCTAAAGTTAATTAAACAGTCAGTTGATTAAAAAGTAACCTGTAGTAGCTGTAAGCTACTACAGGTTAAGCTAAGTAGCTGTAAGTTCCGAGCAAATTTTCCCCCGAAAATTATTTTTATACCATTTTAAAGTTCAAAATTTTACCTTTTTAATGATATCAATTTTATATCTGTGACATTTTTCCTTCAATTTGTATTCATTTTTCAAAATTTAAAAAAAAGTTGACACGCAGACGATTTTAAAATAAATCAAATTTAATGATACTAGAATTGATACTGATTCGTTGCTAGGCAACGGTGTAATTACTTGGCCATTATTTTTTCTGTTTATTTTTTTTCAAATATCGTTTGGCAATGTTTTCATTGGTTCTTAAAGAATTCTAAAGCTTATTTAATTAGATAAAAAAATCACTGCAGTTCATATCACCTGTCATTTTTACCTGCGTTTCCGAAGAAATAATAAAACCTTAATAATATATTAAATGAGAAAGTGTGTCTGTCTGATACGCTTTGACGGCCAAACTACACTTAGAATAACTTATTTTGAATGTCAAACATCACGTGATCATAAAGAAAGCCGCGATTATGTGATCTTTCAGTGAAAATAAACAAATAATTTATTAATGGAATAATAAATGTAATTACTCAACTCGACGCTTGATTTTCATTTTTCGAGTTTGCAGTCTATTTAATTTTAGTGATTTATACTTCTCCATTTCAGATTTTATTCAAGAAGCTGTCGATAAATTGACGCCGGGACAGAAATCTATTGATAGATATAATATAGCTTCAAGAGTTTTTAGATTAAAATTTAGAAACTAAAGTTTATTATAACTAAAGGAAAATATGCGACGATAGAGTATTTTGCTTTATGTATTCTGTTGAATGGTAGAAGCGCATGACATATAGCATGGTGGATGTTATATTACACAGATTGTAAGCACCTAATGATACCATTGAGTACAATTATGTAATTTACAGTAACGGAGAATATATGAAGAATAGAGAATGATTGTTGAATTAGTAATTTTGGCACTGATTAATGAAAGTTTAAGTCAGATACATAAAAAAAATATATGTTACAAGTAACGTCATATCCTGTAGAGTTCTTGAACTCCTTAGAATTGTCAGGGGTACCTTCCGACAAGATGATATTAAAAGTCTGTGTGCCAGTACTATTGATACATAACCTCGATGTACCGAGACTGCGCACAGTTACAAATTGCACACCTAGGTCCAAACGTAGTGAGAATGTCTTAAAACGAGAGAGTGTTTTAATTTCACGCATTCCGATAATACCGAAGGATTTGCCATCCAATTTCAAAAGGTAGGCTCAGGGCCAGACACTCAAAGGGGCAGGCATACATTTGGAAAACCATATTTTTTCCATAGGCAACATATGTGGCGTGTTCACGTGTGTCCAGACCACTAAACCTCTACATTCGTGCAAAAAACGTAAAAAAAAACGTAGTATACAAAAGTGTGTTAGCATAGATAAATAAATTACCTAACTATAACAGCAAACACTCCTGTTAGTCGTCCAATAATGTATTATCAACCGTCAAAACTTTTAATTTTCCCTTTCAACATGTAACGAAACATTTACATTCGTGAATTTAAAAAATTTAATACTTCAAATTCTTTGCGCACGAAGTCGTGGGTTACAGCTAGTATGGAATAAAAACAAAGAAAAATTAATCGACATTTTAGAATATTTCTGGAGCATTGCGGATGGGACAGCATTCAAATATTTCCCAATGGAAATCAATTTGTATTCCTTTCCAAATGCGTTACCTCCATAAATTTTGAAAATACTACTTCCATGAAAATCTTCAGAAGGTACATTCCTAAGCCAAAATATATGTGCTTCAAAATTTCTTATGCTTCGGGGATATTTTAAAAGATAGGGAGCGAAAAAGTACTGAACTTTTGGAGTGTACTCAATTTAATCCGTTCGTGCCTTCGAAGATTCAATTCCAGTACCATGTCCAATGAAAGAACGTCTTATGTTTTCCCCCTCATGTCTTCTACGGCTTCTTTTCCTGCCCGCCTCTTTTTTTTTATTCTGACAGCTTTAGCTTCTCAAGCAATGCTAACGTCAAGTTTCTTTCTTTCCATTACTTCTTTGTGAAGCAACTGAAGCGGAACTCGTTCAAAGAAAATGGTTCTGTTTTACTGACTCTGTGCAACGATTCTCGAACTTCGCCAAGTGTTCTCTGTCTTCGGATGCCATTGTGTTTCATTTTATCCATCATTATTTTTTTGTTGGGTTGTTTTACTTGGTGACCGAAATCTCTTTAGGTTCCACGCGCGTAAAATTTGATGATCTCTTTTTGAACAAATAAGTCCAGCGACTGGCTGCTTCTGCTGCTGTTACTTCTGCCTCGATGCCTCATGTGTTTTAAGTACTAGAGTTCACAATTCGCTGAATATAACACTATTCAAAACTCGTTTCTGGAAGAAATATCTTAAAAGTTTCTCCTCTCTGGAAAGAAAAATAGTTTGCTTTCGCCGCCGATTGCCTATGTATGGTGTTCCTATGCACAGTTTGGAAATGGTCTGTTGGTATGAGAATAATTTATTCTATTTATTTGAGTCAACATTAAAAATATTTTTTTTTATTCCTTGGTTTATTTTCTCAGGAATACTTGAAGCAGATCGTTTTGCCTTTATTCTTATATGTTTTATAAAAAATATTTAAAATCGTTCTAGTGCGAAAACTACATCCTTATTGCCACAACCGCGTAATTATTATTTAGTTAACATTTTATTTTTGTTACTCATCTGCTTTCTTCACGTGTAATGCTATTTGAAAGTTCTTTCTGTAAGTTAGATTTTCGATTTTTCTTATTTGATCCTCGTAAGAGCCACTTTTACTATTTGTACTTGTTCTAATCTGCCATTTTGATAGTAGTGTAGAAATCAAAAATAGTTGTTTGCAAAATTAATAGAATTCTATTAGCATTTTGACTTTATGCTTACAATTTTAATTCTCAACCATCGTCAAATTCAAGTTTCTTCTATTCCATTACTCTTTTCCGAAGAAACTGAAAGAATCTCATTGAAAATTTCACTAGTATGTAATAGAAATGATGCGCTCTATGAAAACCGGAAGAAAGTTAAGTTTTACGCCAATATATGTGGAGATCTTAGCATATGCCTTTCTTTTTTATTACAGAAACAAAATTGGACAGTTCATTTGAGTTTTCTTTCTTTAACTAAAACCACTACTGGCTATTGTGAATGTAAAGCCTTTTTTCGTTAAAAAAAAACCGGTTTTAAGCAGAAAATGCACCACCTCATACTATTTTATTCTTCTTTTCATAAAAACAAGATAAAAAGGAAGATGTATAGGTAAAAGGTAGAATATTCTAAATGATGGTGCAAAACCACAGATTGACAAAAATGTTAACTTTTTCTTTTTACTTCTTTTTTATCGTTTCTTCTTCTTACTTTTATTGTTGTTTTCATAGAGCGCAGCAATTGCACTACATTCTACTGAACGTTTGTTTCATTTGAGTCTAAGAACCGGCTCTAGAGCCTTCTGAGTTGGCGATAGTTCTCAATTAATAGAAATTAACGTGCCAGTGTAACCAAGGTTAAAACTCTTAATTCGAATTTTGTACTTGTTTACTTTATTATTCGCTTTAGTTAGTTATATTTCGGTCGTACGTCATATACCCGTGTAAGAGAGTGTTGTTAGACTTACATTGAATTTAGCAATTCCATGCATGTTATTCCAGTTAAAGTCGTAGGGAAAATATTGTGTCTTTCTACAGTTGTTCGCAGATAGTAGACGTGCATTTAGTAATGAGTAAAGAGTTATAAATATGTAATGAGTATGTGCCTATGTTTAAAGTGTTACACATAGGCATGCTCCATTGTGTTCTAATAATGCGTTTAGTCCGAAGTATTTGTAAGAATGTATCTCACTCCACAATACTCATTTGGACGTTAATTATGATTTGTTTATTTTACGCTTAAGATATAGCACGTTGCGTTTGCTGGGAAAAATCAAAATCTTCTCGCTTCTTCTCTATAAAAAATTCTTCATCTTTATGATTTATTTATAGTATCCCTCTGCGTTGCAAGAAATAATATAGGTTAGCTTTTCCTTTGATATTATTGATTGGGTTTGTGCGTGGTATGACTCTATGTTTATTAAATTAGTTCTGCGAGCATATTTGAATGTTTCTTTTCCTTTTTAGGTTATTTTTTAAGTATTTCACAGGCAAAAATATGTTTTCCTTCATATAATTACTTTCCTATGTCATTTCATCAATTTCGGTATAAAGTAATGTGTTGAAAATTTTACTTTATCATTTAATTAAATAATCCTTATGTTATATTCTTTATTAAACTATTTTAACAGAACATCAAATAAATATTAAAATAATTCCTTTTCAACGTTTTTAAACTGACTAATCATTTGCACTAAGAGACATTTAGATTTCCTTTAGCACTTTCAGATGACATTTTCTGCTTCGGAAAAAATTAATAAATTCTTTTAGACTGAAATATTTTTATGCTTAATCTTTAAAACACAAAAGTAGAGAGATTTCCTTCCTCAACTTTAAAAAAATACCAAATCTTTGGTTTATTTCAAAATATAGGCCATGGGAAAAATCTCTACACTATTTTCTACCAACTACCACCCTAGATAAGATACAAAAAATTACAGCAGTAAACTAGTCTCGGTGCTTTTCAGAGATAAACAGAAAAATATTTTTCGATATTTTGCGCAGCCACAAAATTGAGCTCTACCACCGCCAGCGTAAATGTTTCATACACTATTCAACGCAGTTCTTTGTTTCCAGTCCACTTATTTTGCATAAAAGAAGAAAGCTTGCCAACAGGCGATTATTTATTGTTCAACACTGTCAGGATATAACCATCGATTTTGTGATAACCATTTATCAATGGAACACATTCTATTTGGAATTTTCGGGAAATATTCTTCACTTGCTTCTCTACAAGGTGGAACGCTTTGTTGCAGACGCCTCTTTATTGTTTATACTAAGCGAACAGTCTTATGGACTGCTAGAGAGATAAATCTGGTGTAGACTGTTCGCAAGCAATTTGTTTTACATAAGTAAAAGATAAATATTTACAGAGCCGTGAGGAAATAATGTCTATTATCAAAACGCATTTACTTATTTATACGGTTAAGAACACAAATTCATTTTATGTCTTAAATTATTTTCTTTTAGCTTTTGTTAAGTATTTAAATAATGTGAGTAATTTAGCTGAGAATTTTTTAGGTATTTTAAAATTTATTTGTAGGTTAATACATATGTAAAGAAACGCAACTATTTCATTTTGCATCCATACTGGTTCATATAATGTGTGTTTTGTTTCATGATTAACTGCTTGGTTTGTCTTCCGTAACTGCTAAATGGAGTGAGACTTAAGAGCATTATACAATGAAATTTATGAATTTATCTTGAATAACAGTGGAGAAAAATAAACCTGTAAACTTTTTCCTTGTATTATTGAGAACTTACTTTTGCGAGCATTCTGTTGAATTTGTTGACATTTAAGGAGTGATTTCTTTAGAATTTCAAACATTTTTCTCTTTTTCCTTACTTAGAAAGCATTTCAAAAAGGAAAATTAAGTCCAAAATCACAAATTCCCATTTCTTTAGTTGTATGCTTGTTTAATTGTAAATTATTTTCTAGTCCTTTCAGTTAATGCTAGAAGGATAAACATGGAGACCATGTTTAATTTTTCATTGAAATTACTTACGATGACATATTTCCACTGCAGATAATAATTTTCTTTTTATTCATAAATTCAGTAGGTATCATTTTATATAGCGAATAATTCATGGATATACGTTTACTATGTTCATAGCATTAAATTAGTACAGAAAATTTTGTTAAGTATTAAATTTTTTGATAAAAATAAAATGAAAGAGACATTTATATACTGTCAAGGATTGTTTGCTAAATATCTGGAAAGGTATTGCATCCCTTTAAATTTTCTTTAAAATGTCATATTGTTTATTATTCCTATAGAAAACAAATTTTAGGCAGTGAAAAGTTACCAGAAAATACAATAAGCATACATTTAAATAATTTTGAAATTTCCATGATTCTACGTCAGAAAAATCATTGAAAAAGTTTTAAAAAAATTTGATTTCATGTTCACATTTCGATGCGGTTGGTTTGAAGATGTAAACAAACAAGTAAATAGAGAATAATGAAAAATTAAACAAATGTATATTCAAGTTTCGAAATCGTTTATAGTAACATGTAATATCAAATCATAATAGGATTATAAAGATAATAAATAATAATGACCTGAATGAAAGCTCAAAATAAGAATAAAGATTCAGAAGAAATTCCAGATTTTCTTTAAAATTTCCAATTAATATATAATTGAAAATGATAGCGGAGTGAAGTAATCAGTCCTTGCTTTCTAACATTGAAAAGATTTTTCAAAAGTTTAATCTATGTGACTTCCAGAAATAATTCTCTAAATGACTATTATTCTTTAAACATATATCTTGATAATAGGTTTGTGGAATTTAAATTCTATGTAACAAATATAAAGAACATTACTTCAAAAGGTTTTTCATCCGAAACACTAAAAGTTATTCGCAAATAGCACCTCCATACCTCATATTTGTTTTCAATAATCCTTCGAAACTGACAAATGAGTTACAGTGACACATTTCATCATAAATTTTCACAACTTATATCAAAATTAAATATGATAATTGTTATTTCTATCAAGTTCTTTGAACAATTACAGTTGAAATTTAATGATTTTCATCAGAATTGATTAAACTTAAAACAAAATTTATTTCTTTAAAAAATGAACTTTTCAGAAGTTATTGTTACTTTAACCTTAGGAACAAAAATTTGCTGTATAGATATATGTGCATAGATAAATATGTTTCCAAAAATATTTCCGTTTTTCAAAAGAGCATTGATAATTTCCCCTCTATTTTGATTAAGTATTTCCAGTTGTCCAAACCATTATGATTTTCTAAGCAGCTGTATATAAGTAGTAATATATTAGATAATGCAATAAAATCATGTTAAATAGATCGAAGATTATAAAATGCATTCTTAGAGATTCATAATATGGCAATAAAGCTCACTAAAGAAAGATTTTGCAAGACTTCTCCAATGAAGAAATTGACAAACTTATTTGTCCGCCTTTCCCAGAGCAAATAATCCTCACCAGTTTCTATGAAGAAGAGGTTTTAAATCTCTCAAAATAAGCAACAAAAATACTATAATTAATAAACTTAATTTTATACTTAATCCCTGCCCAGATAAATCTGGGTGAGAACGACTTCTCATCATCTCCATAAGCACTATTTCTAATAATTATGTACCATTTTATGATAGAGAACGAACTATGCTAAACATCTTAACAAACAATAGTAATTCTCACTGAACTCATGAAATATTTTCAACATGAGGGCAAATATTCACGCATTATTTCAAGCAAGTACAATTCAAAAAATAGATTCAAATTACTATTTGAAAATTTATAGAATATATACATGTAAAAAATATTCTTCTTCAGAATGAAAAGAAGCTTGATGCCTGAAATAATCTATAAAATGTGAAGAGAATCATGAAGATGCATTTATTTTTGCAGATAATATTTTATTTCTAATAAGCTCTGATTATACTGGATTATTCTGTATGGTTCATATATATGCATATTTTAATGTACATAACTATATGTTGGTATAACTACAGAAAATGAAATATCAAAAATCGTTCTTCTTTACGAGCAATATACAGTACTTTATGTTTTCCTTATAAATTAAAACCTTTGATCAGAAACTCATCTATGACGAAATTTGAATCGTAAAATGGTTTGTTAGAGAAGGCAAGCTGATTTCAAATCCATAACAACACATGCGAAGATGGAAAAATATTTACGCGTTGAAGTACAGGCATCTTCATTTCAGAAAATAGTCATGTTTAATATGACTTGTCCCCATGATAAATAAGGTTTTCCCGAATGAAAATGAGACTACATTTATATGTAAATAAATTTTAATAACAATATTCTAATCACAGATCATGTGGAACAGTACAACTATAAATAATCGCCATTGACATTGATACACTGATCTCAGCGCGTAGTGGATAGCTTCAGTGCAGAAACTGCTGTGTCAAGCAAACACTCATTTTTGCCGTCTTCTAATTCTCTGACACTGCTTGGGCACACACTGTGCACTAAGTTCGACATAACCAAGCCTTTTGTGGATTATGTGAAGCACAGTTCCTTTGCTTATCGACAGTTCAACAGCAAATTCACGTATGGTAATCCGACAATTCTGGCGTATGAGTTCATCCACAGCCGAAATCGTGGCACTGTTGGTCATTGTCCTTGTTTAGGCGTCCCGCCTCATAACGCTGACACCACCGGAATATGGTGCACCGTGCGAGAGACTGCTCTCCGTACACCTCTTTCATCCTGCGATAAATTTGTGAAGCATGCTTCCCTTCTGCGCGAAGAAATTGGGTAACTAATGTTTGTGCTGATCTGGAGGAATCCATCATGCAACGAATTGCGGAATAAACTCTCCAGAAATGAGGATATTAATGCGAAGCCGTTAAGTACGCAAGTGCAGCTGGGAATACCACCACGCCATCTATCGTCTAGCACATGAACTCACTGGCATTTGATACAACGCAGTTTAGTTTCAAGCTGATGATGATAATAATTGAATTGATTATATATTAAGCTCATAAATTGATACAATACAAATTGAAATAAGATGTAATAAAACATTATTAGTTGCAGTTAGAAAAAAATGTTTTTTCTTCCTTTGAAAAAAAGCTCAAAAATGCTTATTCATTTATGAACAGATTTATTTTTAATATGGAGATAATTTATCATTGGGCAAAAGGAAGGCCTCCTTATGATAAGCCAAAATAATTGTGGAAGCCAGTTTTAGTTCATTGTTTTGAAGATTTCTTGTTACGTTACATATTTAAAATTTCAGATTGCTTGTCCGCAGTGAGGTAGACCACTTCATAATCCGAGTACTTGTACAGTAAGATTCTTACTAGCACTTGAAAGCTTGAAATTGACTGTCCCGATTCTCATTTATACTATTATTTGAAATACCTAGTCTCGTGTAAATTTTTTTTTAATATTTTTCTTTTCCAATCTTAATCCTGTTCAAAAAAAGCATATTAAACGAAAAATCACTTTTAACTATATATATAAAGATTAATCTGAGGGAAAAGAATTCACTATTTTCGTTAATTCGATACTTTTTACTTTCGATACTTTTTACTCATAAGCGTTTTCTCTAGTTCATGTAAGAGGATCAAGTAAACAAGGTAATAGATGTTTGAATAAGTAGTAATTTCATAAAATGACAAGAAAATCATTTTAAAAGGTTGATAGCAAATTTATTTAGGCTATTTTTTCGATTTCGTCACTGAAGGTAAATAATTCAACAATGAGTACATAATAAATTCTGGAATAAATTTTAAAAGAAAAGCACTTCAAATAATGATTAAATTTTTCAGTTTTAGCTTTAAAGTATAAAATAATCTTTCTTTATATTAAATAAATAGAATTTTTCAATTAAATTGCTTATTTTATTGTTATGAAATCCTTTAGCGTCTTCATATATATAACAAATTTGAGTTTAGGATTTTTCTTTTTTAATTTGTTTCAAAGGGTATGCAGTAAAAAGTAGTATTGTTGCAAAACTGCATACTTTTTAAATGAAAGAATATCAGCGATAGGTATTAAATAAAGCTAAGGCGAACTATTGAAAATCAAAGATTTCTGATGGATCTTACTAAAAATTTGTAGTTTAAAATTTTGCTAAATAAAATTATTCATTGAATCTATAACCAATCTTTTTAATTTCTTTCAGATGCTAGTATATGTCCCAGCACCACAACTTTTGCAATGCATACTAATTTAAACATTTTTACTTTGATGTTGATGATTTGAGGTAGAATACTGATTAAGAAATATTTTTATGAAAATTACGTTGGAATTTCTGCAAATATATTGAATGAAAAGAATAATTATTTTTAATTTAACGCAAAATTATATGACATCAATTTGCCAAAAGTCTATAGGTATTACAACATTTTTTCAAGAACTTACTTTTAAAAAGGAATTCTCTCTAGAGAGAAAGAATAGCTGAACAGATAAATTCGAATTGTCATGGAGATAAATTTTTAATCGAATTATATACACGTAAATATTTAGAATACAGACACCCAAGTATTTTAATCCCTACCTAAATTACATTTAAAAAAAGCGTCTTGTTGATGTTTTAAGAAAGAAGATTTTGAACTTTACTGTTATACAGCTTTTTATAATCTGAAAACTTTGTCTAAGTTATTCATATTGAATAACAATAGTAAGAGTAATTGTAATAATTTAAAGGTATGGATGTTATAATTGAATAATTAGATAATTTATGCCAGCCAATGTTGTAATAGTGTTATGAAAAGGATCTAATATTGAATATACATTATTTTTGCAAGCTTCTTAATATATTCGGGATATCTTTTCTGTTCTATGGGAGAAAGTAGGATAAAACCTAATAGTTAAAAATCGAAGGCCTGTTGAATTCAAACTATTCGACATAGAGTTTGTAAAACGTTATCAAAATATTAATTGTTTCATGTGGTACAATATATAATTACAGAAAATTCAGAGTTTCGCCAGTGGGAGAGTTTTTCCAGTGGAGTGAAATCTCGTATGCTTGTTAACTTTATGGGAAGTAAGGAAAACTAGGTTTTCATTGGAAAAGTTTTTATATTATGATTTAAAGATATTATAATATTATTATAATAATAATAATTTTTATATATATTATATATAAAAATCACACGTAAAGCAGTTGACTTCTTCCTTCACTGCAGCTTTCGTAGGCCCAGCTAAGACAGTTTATACGTTGGTTTAACCCTCATCATTTATTTAAATTTGAGGAAAACGTCCTTAAAATGTATACAATCAACGTTTGATGTGTTTTTATTGTCTTCAGAGGAAAAATAATCAATACGGTTTAGTCCAGTTTTGCACCACATGGAGTACGCGATTTTATCCCGAGTTCAGGGGTTATAAGAAACGAAATAGAACCACGCAACTTTTGGACTAAAATTTTAGTCTTTAATAGAGTATAGATTCTTAGTAAAAATATATATTTAGTAAGCTGGGATTAATGTAGTTTATATAATTGCAATGATTATTCAATAGAGATAGTTTAAAAACAAAACAAAAAACATTAGATTTGACGCCTTAGGACAAATACACCTTCACAGACTCAGTGAATTAAAGGCAACAACACGCCACTATGACTGTTCCTTCTTCTTGATTAGCGGAGTGTAATTCAGTATCTGTCCGCTCGATAGGAAAACTAATATCACCAGAATCTAGGGAAGCAGGTTTAACTAATCTCTCTCCTACATTAAAAAAAACATTTTTTATTAATCATTTAGTTCTCAAATAATTAAAAAAATACACGAAAATATTAATCAAACAAGTACAATTATTTTTAATAACCGCTTCGAACATGTTTATAATGTTTCATAATGAGATAAAGTATATTAGTAAGAAAGTACATTATTATTATACTAGTTTTTGTAATAAGTGATCTGTGAATAAGAAGTAGTATTAAAAAATATTCTTACTAAGCATCGTAAAATATTTAAATAAAAGCTGTATTTAGTGTTTCAATGAGCAAATTACAGTATAATTAGTCTTACAGTTATAGAGCTAGTTTTATTTATATTTCTGCAGATTATGTGAGAAAAAGATTACATTTTTTTTATTTGATGTTTAGTTGCCTCATGTTGAGTCTCTGAAAATAAGTAATCTTAAAAAATGATTTGAGAAGAATTCAAGGTAGGTAACGTTGAGATTTTATTCTCTTAAAAATAAAGATTTAGAAAAGTAGGATACCTCAAAAAGACAATTTTGCTGGTAGCTTATTTTAGGAGAGGTGTGTATCTATCTGTTGACGTTCTGAGGGATTAATAAAACAGTTCAATCCATCGATCGATGTAGAAAGCAAAAAGCAATGGTTTAAGGCTATTAATTTTGCTTTTCCTTTAACAGATATTTGATGATTGTCAGGTTCTGGATACATTTAATATTCTTTTATTTATTTTAAGTTTAAACTTGCAGCATGAAGCTTCTAGACTACAGTTTTATGAATACTGAAATATTCACGGGAAATAAATATTCATACAAGTCATTTTCTAGTTTTCCATTTAATATTAGCTAATAGATATAACATGAAAATAAAAGAAATTCTAAATATATTAATGTGCAGTCGCGGAAAAAAGGAGCCACCCAGCAATATTCCGCGATCGTTCATTGGGCATTAAAAAAAAGTTACCGTTCTTAAGGAAATAACGTTTACTAAGAGATTCTATGGTTAAAATTTTATAAGGGGCCATCTAAATATTTAAAATTTGCAATAACTTCAAAATTTTCAAAGGAAACACCCATTTTTGATGTCATAAATAAATTCCTCATGAAAAAATACCCCAAGAAATACATTTGTTCAATATGCCATGAATATATCGGAAGATATTTCACATTTTGTGTTCTAAATGCAAAAGGGGTCATCTTCACATTTAGATAGAGAAGTTCTCTGCTAGCGTTTAAATGTCGGTAGTAACATTTTAAATTATTTCGCACTTTAAATGTTATTTTCAAAGTAATGATCTACATTTTACAATCGGCAATACTTGATGCGTAAAAAATAAATAGTGTAATATTACACAACTTAAATTTATAAAATTTTAAATTATATGTATAAATAGTTAGATGTCTATATATTTAAATTGGGTAAAATAAAGTGATATAATGTTTATATTTAATAATGGAAACGTTTTCGAAACATATGACGCCTCCTTAAGTACATCGTTTTACAGCGAAAATAGAAAATTTAATGAACTTCAAAACTTTTCGTCCGAATATGCTGAAATTCTGCATAGGCTTATCAAATGGCCATCTGCTTCAATTACTGTTAAAATTCAAAAATTTTGCTATTGAAATTTTTTAACATCAATTTTGATAAAATATTTCATGTGCTCAAAATTATTTTAAAATTAAAAGTAAAAGTATAAAATGTGCAGTATAATCCATACTACTACTTAAAAAAATTAAGTCAATAGTTATATTATTTCTCAAGATATCAATAAAAATTAAAAATTTTACTTTAACATTAGAAACTCAAAATTTCATTTGCTTATAATTGAAAAACCAAAAATTCTGGAATGATTAAGCTTGGTATTCCAGCATAAACTTTTTTTTTAAAATTGTGTGTTTCCATTGGAAATGTTGAAAGTAGTGCTGTTATAAATATTTATATGACCCCTTATGAAAATTTTAAGCATGAAACCGTTTACTAGACCTTATTTCCTGAAAATTGGTACATTTTGTTTTAATACGCGATGAACGACTGCAAAATAATGCGTGGTGGCTCCTTTTTTTCCCGCGACTTTACCTATATATAATATCTCAGCAATTACGAGCTAAAATTCAATAAATAAAATAGAATGCATGATTAATTTTAACTGACGGCAATGCGCTAAGTAAATAGATTACTTTGTTAAATAAGTGACATATCTGAGGCTCTAGGAATCTTTGTGCATTCTACTATCTTCTAGTCGATTCGTTTTCGAAATCGCTGAATTCTTCAGATCCCTGTAATATGTTTTTCCTTCATGTTAAGGATAACTTGAAGAATTTCGACTTTTGTCAAGATTAAACTTGTGGCGCAGCTTCAGCACCGTAAAATCGCAACTCTCTTTTCAGTTGGTTAACTGTTTGTCAATAAACTCAACCGTTAAGTTTGCTAAACAATTAATGGCTGTCAAGTCTGGTAAAAGTGTTATTTTTTAAAAATACAATTAATGCCTGAAATATATCCCATTTGAAAGTATTATGATGCCATAAATTTTGCTATTAGAGTAAGTGTTAGGAAAATTGATTTATATAAAATATCTAGAAATCTAAATTTAAAAATCCAATAAAATTAAAAAGACTATGAAAACTGTCTGCAGTTTAAAAGTAACAAAGGATGATTAAACTCTTATAAATTAAAATAATTAGAAGTAAAAAGCTATGGCATTAGAGCAAAAGTTGTTCAAACTACTAGAACCTCTGAAATTTAAGACTGGATTATGGAGACTGGATCTTACTGGCGCTTTCCAAATGGAAAGCAGTTATCCTTTAATTCTTTATCAGTTCATAAAACACACGTGATAAAAACAGGTTTAACATTAAATGCTTCTAAGCAATGAATCTCAAGATAAAAGCGTAAAAAGAAAGAAAAATACCTTACGAGGGGAAAAAAATAACTGAAAAGTTAATTGACCAGTCTTTAGCAATCGGCTGCCTTCATCGTTAAACCCTTAAGTAAGGTTGACGGCAATTCCCCAAATCCTCGGCCGATTGTGTCGGCCTTTCCGTGACTACGGGGCCACCCGTTCCTACTCACGAAAATGACTTTCGTTGCTCACGAAAGAGCAGCGTGAGAAAGTTTGAGAGAGGGGAAAAAAATGGCATTATCCTTCGCGATCGATTTAAGATAACGTAACAGCTGGCGCTTGGATCATTGCCTCTATAATATTTTCTTCGTCTGAACTTGCGCATATTTCTTGCAAATTTAAAATGCATGACTACATTATTCATGTCAGCTTCATTGATTCAAAAATGGGACTGAAGAAATATGCTTATTATAGGAATAATATTTTGCCACTTCGTGCATATGTGGAATATTCTAATGGAATCGAATGAGTTTTAGGAACATAGATTAAATCTTGGCATGAAGCTGCTGACAAGCAAAGAAAGAGTTGTAAAGATTTATTTTAATCGTGTTTGTGAATAGACGTGGCGTATTAAGTTAAAAATACTTTGGTTTTGCAATCGATTCCATCTGTCGTCGTATTCAAGTACATATATGTTCTGCATATATCAGCTAAGACATGGGTAATGAAATAGTGAAAAGTAACAATGACGTTGCATGAATATTGCTATAAGCTTTTATTCGAAATGCACTTTAAATGAGAAAATACGTTTATACATTATAGTTTCGTCAAAATGAATTGAAAAGTAAAAAATAATTTTTCTGATTACAATAAAATGCATGGTTCGAATAAAAGCGTGGGCGCCTTTACCTTCTAGGAATATTCCATTTGTTTAAGGAAATATACACAAATATAAGGTGCTATATAAGGTCTCAATAATTTCCCCTCGGTATTTTTTATTTTTTTTATGCTTTTATCGATGCATTTTATTGTAATCAGAAAAAGTATTTTTTACTTTTGAGTTCATTTTGTCGAAATTATGATGTGTAAAGTTATAGAATTAAGAAACTACGCATGTGAAACAAAGCAAATCAAAACTAAACCTCATTTGCTTGTGAGTATAGAACAATCAAACATCAAAATTTGGCTTTTCAAACAATTGCATTTTCTTTTTCTAATAAGAAATCAATTTATAGAATGGATATATATATAATTTTTAAATAGAACTTACTTACTATAATGCTTATTTTTAAAAGGACATCTTGCCTTTTTAAAAAGATTATTGGAAATGAGTAAAACTCAATAAATCCGTTGAAAGTCCATTCGATTAGTAAATCCTTATTTCTAACTGGAAGCCAAGAAACAGTCGTAGAAACAAAAATAGCAGAGAAGAGTCATTCTCAAAATGAATCCCAGAAAACTCCAAGATAAATCCTGGAATCCTCTCAAAACTATTTTTCTGCTCGGAGATGGGTTTGATTGAAAAAGTTTTCAATTTGACGGCAGTTTTCATATAGTACATATTTCTTTCAAAATGCACTTTTTCGGGTATTTATTTTGGGGAAATATTTTCTTTAAATCTTGTTGTCAATATTTTTGTCGCAGTACACAAGTCTATCGTTTTCTCTTAAAAGTTTCATCTCCATCTTTTTCTTTTTTTCCCAAAGAAATATATCATTTCGACGGCAGAAATGATATATATTAAATTGCACTTGCTGCCATCTTATGAAATTCGTCCAATTCGTCCAGTGGTTCAGGAGAATATATTGATATGATTTTACTTTTGAGATGCAGACATTTTTAAATATACCGTTTAATCATTATTGAAGGTATGTTTTACTCATAAGTGCTTTAAAAGTTTTATATTTACTATACTGACTATAAATGCAATTTCAGGAAATTCAGGTCATCAGACATTTTCAATTTTTAAAAATCTGGTAAACGAGAAGTTCGTCTATGAAATTTATGAATTTTATTTCAATAATGTCAGATTGATGAGTTTTGTAAACATTCTTGTTTTTTTCAGCATAAAATTATGAGAAATATATTTTTCAGCCTGGACAACAAGGGGCTTAAATCTTCTTTAAATAATTTAGCCTGATAAAACTTTTAGATTATCATTCTTTCTGTAAATTGCGTGACTTAAAATTCTTTACGCATGGAATACTTCAGCTAGAGAAATCAATCCAGACGAAGACAAGACGGATAATTCTAACCTAAAACATTATCATGCTATGGTGCTCCGGATGAAGGGTTCGAATATCCTTTACTTATTTATTTTTTTATAATCATCATATCTGATCGAAAAAATTACTTCTTTATTTTCGGAAAGGCTGGATTTAATCATGTTCGAATATTGAATAGGTTTCTTTAAAGGAATATTTCTAGCACATAGACTGACTTGCAACTAAGCATCTAAGTGGATACTTCATATTCTTTCGATCATTTTTATTTTCTTGTTTCATATTTTATTTATTATTTATGTTCTTATTCATAATACCCATTTTAATTGTTTCTGATTCTTCAGCCTTGATATCAATTTTGCAATGCCCTTCAAGCTTCATGTCTTGCTTCTGGAAATATTGCGCTGTAAAACAAGTTCGCTTAATTAAAACAAAAATATTATAGCTATTTTAGTAAATAAATACAGGCATTTTTGCTAAAAACTAATAAACAAATTTCCTATAAATCAGATGGCCAGCAAGATTTTTATTAGCTTGAATACTTTATGTAGCATATGAAATCTTTCAAGGTATACAAATTTACAAAACAATTTTAGGGGAAATGACTTATATATTACTTACGATCCTGTTACTCGGAAAATTAGTTTTCGTTAATCATCATTCTCAACTTGTTATATTTTAAAAATGAAGAAACCCGCAGAAAACCTTCATTTTAATACCTGGTGAAGAAAAAAGTCTTTTAAATGAATATACTATAACGAGAAAGGCAAAAAAAGCGCTTCGTGGCTTATTGGTTCATAGAAAGTGAAGTAATCAGAACATCTTCTGTTAATAAAAAAAAATGAGAAATTAAAAACAAAACGAGGGTGTTCGAAAAGTTCTTTACTGTAATTGCACGGATACGTAAAAATAAAATTGAAATAAATACTTTTTTTAAAAGAAATATTGATAATACTTTCAAAATAAAAGGCAACCATATATTCATAATATGCTTTAAAAACACAGATAAATCACCCAGCATCCATCAACCTGTCTTTCATGCAGGAAAATATAATCTCGGACGAAAGATAAAACGAGACATTTTGAAGTGATTAAAAAACAAGTCTGACGTAATTGAGCAAACTGTTTGCTGTCATTAAAACATAGCCTAGATTAAAGTTCTTAATTATTCCTCTCAGAATAAAGAATAAGAAAAAAAACCCTACTTCTTTCCAGAAACTTTTCGAAAAATAAAAAAGATCCTGCTTTACCTCTGAAAGCATTTCATACGACTAATTAAGTTGCTGCATTTTTGGAAAAATTGAGAAAAATAAAAGTCGAATTTTCTTCAAATTATTCGTGGCAAATTGCCTCATCAGAATAGACAAGAAATGGATACTGCAATTCAGATGTTTTATCCTGGCTTTTATGAATGTTTATCTTCGGTAATATGGAAGTAAAGTTCTTTCTTTTCGTGTCATATTAAAGTAAATATAAACATTAATAAAGTGCACATTTTTATTAAATTGTAAATATTTGTATCTATGAACAAATATATCAAATAGGACACACGCAATGAAGCTTCTTTGCCTTTCTCAGTGAATATAAAAAGTGACATAAAAAGGAGAAGAAAGAAAATGAAATCGGGTTATTACAGTATTACAATACTGATTTATTTTTGCAAATAAATCACTTTTTTAATTTTTGTGGTTTCCCTTAAATTAAAGAAATATCATTATGATCTTTAGTTAATGAATCGATAGGTTTTTATTTGAACGTTTTTATTTAACTGAAAATGCAAGGAATATTAGAAAATCTTTATGAGGAAATTTTCTCAAGAAACCCAAATTCTTATTTATTTCTTAGTTTTATTTCTTCAATTGAATGTCAGAAATTTATTGTACCATGGCCTTATACGTCAGTTTTTTATTGCTTAATATTTTACAAATATTATTGATGCGACAAAATGTTTATGTCACTCAGATAAAAAGAACTGCTAAATTTATTTCGAAATATTCCTAAAGGAACGTAGAAATGGCATATAATTTGAAATTTATTTACCGTAAAACACAGATTTTACGGGATAGGTTGTGGTGACGAAACGCAGCGTATGTCGAATTCGTGTTAGTGTGGTTTTTTACTTAGTTTATAAATACATGCGGATTTTAACTAATTAGACTTAAGAGCAAGAGAAAACACTGTGTGTATTAAAGAAATTACATAATAATGAAATTAGTTCACATTTAAATCAATACTAAATTGTACATATTAAAATGTTTCACCAAAAAGTTTAACTAAATATTTGTTGTTTGATAAAATCCAATCTAGTGGATCAGTGACTTCCTTATAATTTAAAATGTTTTCCTAATTAATATTTTTATATCGTTGCTTGAAGCTAAAATACGTTTTTCAATTAAATCAATTTTCTCTAAATTTTGTATCTTTTTTTTAAAAGTGAGATTATTCCTTCTGTCGAGCCTGTTGTTATGACTTGCTTTTATGGCGTATCTGGGACTGAGATGTCGGGTATCTTCTTACTAATTTCTGTACGATAATCACGTATACGGTGTCGCAGATATCTCAATATAAATAAACACAAGCACACTTTAAACAGTATTTCGAATTCCTCAAATTCCAAATCATTTTCAGACCACAAATATGAAAGTAGTCATATATGCGGCGATTCGATATGAATCATCAATATTATTTGCTCTTTCCACAGCAAAAAAATAATACTTGCTTGAAAAAAGAATCTTTTTATGTTCAATGTGGGCTGTAAGAATTTTCTATAAATATCTTCCTTTAAGAAAATTAGTCGAAATTTATGAATTATCTCTGCAACTATTTGCTTCTTGCCTAAAAGGTGCATCGTTTAATCTTCCCATCTGACTTACTTAGAAAGCCAATCTTGTGTGTACGCACGCAATCCTGAATGTGTAAGATTCGAGTAGCCTCCGAGTTGCTTCAAAAAGGGATGTTAATCTAACTAAACTGACCTGATAACTGTAGGATTCGAATCTCAGTTTTTTATGTATTATTTTGACGATATATATACTTATATTCATTTTCACTCGTCCATATCTCAACGTTAATATGTTAAAATGGCACTTGCAGAAAGAAAAATAAATTAGATGCCACTTTTCGAAGTAATGACCTGAAATGAAGCAAAGAAATTTCAACAGAAATAACCGAGACCAATTTAATATTTACTACACCAGCAGATTTGCAGTTTTCCAGAGATAAACGACCAAAATGGGTATTTTTATGCAAGGGAAATCACTAAGTATGTCACGGAAAAATGTATCTATATAAAGCGATAAGAATTATGATATAGTTTTAGAATAGATGCCTGCAGCATTTTCGATTTCTCTCATGTTTATGCTAGGTCTACAGTTTCCTCATCTACTTTTTTAACAACTGCTAAGTGCTTCAGATATAAATTAAAACACCCAATCCATTTTTAACTTATAAAATTTGCATATAATAATCAACGAGTTCATGCAGTAGAAAAGTTTAATTAAATCTGTATTTTTAATTTATATAATTTTTCTTATCCATATTTTATTAATAAACTGATTTTATCTTAGACTTCGCTCCTTTCTCAAATAACGATGTTCAGAGCTAAAGTAAACGAAGTCATTGAGATTCATTTCTCAGAAAAAAACATATTTAAAAGTTGAATAACTGCAGTTAAAATGACATTGAAATTCTAATTTTTTATGCTGCCAGGTGGATACAAATTAAACTGTGGCCTGAATCATTATTTCACAGAAAATTTAACATTTCTAAATTACCATTCGCGTGTTGATACGAAATGGTCGAAACATGTACTTGGTTCACTTCAACTCGGAACTCTTCATATAATAACTTCATTCGCTACTTCATAGTTTTCGCCGGCTTTTGTATAAAAAAATCTTTTGTTTTTTAAAATATACCTGATAACATTGAACACACCTGCTTCTATGCTGAGATCAATAATCTATCTATTCTTTGCGCTTTTTTGACGAAGGAAGGGAAAAAAATCTTTCCATTGCGTTGGAGTCCTTCTAGTAAAAATAATTGCATATTTCTACTCCAAAAAGGAATAAATAAATAAAAAGGAAAAAAAGAAGACGTATAAAAAAAGTTAATTTGATATTGCAAAAGGAAAGATCTAATGAAATGTGAGACAAACATGTTCAACTCATATTCCATAACAAATGCATTTGTTTCCCAGCCAATATAATCGTTTGTAACAAATTTTTTGTGAAATCCAAGAGCAGATATTCAAAAATTTTTATTTTGAGGAACTGTTTACCAAGCATATCTAACGAATTGCTTTAAGTAACTTATAAAAGTACTAGATTATAATTTTCAAACTTTAAAACATAATCTGAAATTAATTTTGCAAATCTTAAAACTGCAGATAGAAGTCAAGTTTTTTATTTCTTCAATTCTCTCTGAGAATATAGACTATTAACATTTAAAAGTATGTAGGGGAAACTAGGAAAACTTGACTCTTAGGAATTCTTGACCCTCTGTGATCTTCTCAGCCTGTGAGATAATTGATAATTTTCATGTTCCATTTTAATTTGACCTTTGGTCATATGGTCTATTGGAGGGGGTTTTGATTCCAAGTTGAAAGGCCATCGTAATGGTGTGTAAGTAAATATATTTTGGAGGTGCAAAAGTAAATTTTCACTTTTTCATTCCTCAGTGGATAGGAAGTTTACTACTGAATATATGATGAATTAAAGTATTTCTGAGTTTTAAGCGTAATTTTTGCTTTAATATGATATACTATGTTTTGCAGAATCTTCATTCTAAGTGGATTAATTTTTAGATTATTTAGAAAAAGTCAAGTTAAGGCAACTTGACCCTAAAAACTTAAGGATACTTGACCCTATCCAAAGGTATTGCACCTCCAATGCCGTACCCGACCGAAGCACATTTTGTGGTTGGGGTCAGTTTTCTGGTAAGTGTAGTTTGTTGGCAAAATGACAACTCAAATATAGTGAATAATTACTTAAAAACTGTTTGGTTAGTAATTACTTAAAGAATAAAAATTCTTTTTAATAAGATAATTTCAAATAATGCAAATAATTATTTTAGTAAGAATTTTGACCTTTAAGTTACTGGGACTTAAACCAGAAAAACTGCGTTGAATACGGGTAGTGAAATTCTCCCTTGCGTCATGTGCAGCAATTCTACCGACCCGCATTTTGAAGTAAAAAATTTTCTGGTACAACAGTAAGGAAATGGTTAAAAAGAGCTAAAATTTAATTAATCGATTTTTTTCGCTCCAAAAGAAAGTTTTATTTATTTATTTATTATTTGAATAAAAATTTTTGCTTGAACTATTTGTCATCGTTTGGTTTTATTTAACGTTTCGCCATTTCTATTGAGTTTGTCTTTCTATCTTGATTTTAATTTTCTCTTAAAATGCATTTTTATTCTTTTGCTTTTAATTTTCTTATTTATTAGAAAAACAGAGTAAGTCTACTAAACTTCTCTATTTGTAGCTTTGTACAATATTTTTAAATCTTTTTTCATTTTGATGTTATTCTTTTTTTTTCCAAATTTTCCACAACCCGAATTTCTTTACCTCGCTAACGCTAAAGCTAGGTTCCCAGTTCCATTGCTGCAATATTTATCATTTAATTAAATCAATATTTTAATTCTTTATTAAATTTTGAACAAATTTAATTAATAACTAGATTTAATTCAATGATTGGACTAATTTAATTTATTAACTTAGATTTAGATTTTATTAAGTACAACAGCGTTTTATAGATTACATATTATTTTTTATTAGTTTCATTAATATTTTTCGATAATAAAAGACTTTTGTAATTCAGTTGTATTAACTTAATATCTGGAATTCTGCGTAAATACAAATTATCAAAAGTATTTAAATACTCTTTGCATGTAGGGTCAAATATCCCTACCCATAGGATCAAGTATCAGGTTAGGGATACTTGACCATAGGCGATTTCATGAAATACATTTATTTTATGATTAAATGAGATATCAGTTTAGCATAAGTACATTTATCCTCTTTAAAAACAAATCTTTTTATGATAATAAAAAATGAAATATTCGAGAAATATAATAAAAAGAAAAGTAGGTTCAAGTATCTCTAGATTCCCCTAACCGTGATATTGTGGTGTGAGAAATCCGTGTTATTTTCAGTGAAGTTGAGGTAATTGTATTAAATTAACAACAGCCAGTGTATACTTTTAAATTTCATTAGAAATAATGATGATATATAAATTATGTTTATTTTTATGAGAAAAGGAAAGCGGACATTTTTAAAAAAGTTCTTATCCATTTTCTTCGAATGTCTAGGAACTACATAAATTCAAGATTTCTTATTAAATATGAGCTTCTTGCAGATCTATAATACGATATCCAATCGTAACATTTGCGTGCGTTTTGCTCTATCTTTTATCTTAGATGTCTAGTCCTGATTAAGACACTTTATCACCCATCCCGTTCAAAATTTCCACATCAATGTGGGTGGACATTGTGAAACGGGACCCGAACAGAGAAAAAAGCAAGCACCTTTCCTTTGTTCATGAATAATAATGGGTCATCTTGGATTTCGAACTCATGAACATCTCACCTCGAAGCAACCACCTAAGTTTAAGTTAAATTAGATTAACGCCCCGTTTCGAAACAACACGAAGTCATTTTGAGTCGGACCTCGTAATTTCGAACCGCGGTCAGTTGACGAGGACGACACCTCAGATGGCATCCCTCGCTCTAAACTACCGCACCGCACCAGCGGGAGGACGATTGCCCCCTACGTATAGTTTTACGTGCAAACGGCCTACATGCACGTCGGAACTTCAGAGGTTCGGTTACGAACCTGGAACCCTCCGTCCCCGAAAACGAGACCTTACCACTTGGCCATCGCGGCCGTTAGCAACCACATAAGTTTACTTTAAACCTTCCTACTCTTACTTCTTCATGTTTTAAAAGGCATTTTAAATACTCTGCCATGCATCAGATTATTTTTTACTTTTAAATGAATTGACTTGTTTTATTTTTATAACGTTGGAATTTTGTGATCGATTTTTCACTCATTTCCTGTGTTAATATTCTAAAATCAGACACATATATTCTCGATAATAATACTCTATTTTATTACTTTCATTTCTAATTATCAGTTAACCGATTGATTTTATACTAATAGCGCTTAATCGTAATGGAATTCAAATTGATCAGAAGATTCCATAATTATATATGTAATAATGAAATATTATAAGTTAAAACCTAAAAGGAAGAAAATAATTACAATAAAATTTTTCTGCTTTTTAGTACACTAATAAATGTATCCTTAAAAAAACTGTCTTTATTAAATTCATTTTTTAAATACGATCAATACATATTTTCATGGTTCCTAATTGTGTTTGTACATGCCTTAAAATATCTATATATTATTCTATTTGTTGTATTAATAGATACGTTATTTATAATCTGAAACTTATAATTTAGGAACATTTTAAGTGGCAAAAAATCTATAAAAAGCGACTTGGGGAAATACTTATGTTCTTTTTTTAGTTTTAATTTCCAAAAGATGTTAAAATAAACTGGCAACATGCTTTTGCCCATTTATTTTTGATGTACTTCAACTATTGTCGGATATATATAACGCCATTAGCGGTTGGACTTTTCAAGGCTTATCTCCACTCAAACAGAATCTCTTCTTCCCCGTAGCAAATACCATGGTTCGAAAACCTTTAAGAATTGGAACTTTTCACTTGAAAAATAGATTTTGATATTTAAAATATTTTTTACAACTAGAATTGGGCCGAAAATAGTGTAACAAAGTTACTTGAATCCAACAATGCTATATCGCAGGCACCGTCGACCAAAATAACTGCTGTTCTCATACAGCTGGGCTTTAATGAGGGAAAAAATTCGAAACATCTTGTGCATTATTTTACTATCCAGTGCTGCATAACCAAAAAGATTTATAAGGACGTACTTAAATAGAAAAATTACATTTTTGCTCAAAGAAGAGCTTGTACGAAAATATTTATGTGGGAATATTTACTATAGAATTTGTTTACTATGCATTTATGTAAAGGAATACAAATTGGAACCAGTTAAATACGTAGTGATTATTGAAAAAATAAACATTGTCGGCAGCAATTGGAGCTTAGTTTTAGAAAAAATTTCTTATATTTTCGAAATATTTGTGTAATTATGCTTGCCTATTTGGTTTAGAGTCTTTGAATTTCCCATAAACTATGTATACATAGCAAGAAAGAATACTTGTCAAAGAATACAAGAAAGTTTAATAGTTTATGGAAAATGCCTTGAGATTGTGGATGAACAAAATCCTCGATTCCTCCACCAGAAAAAATGAGGTCAATATATTTTGGTCTGCCTGTCAGATTGTGCGTATGTGAACACTGTTACTCTAAGAAGGAATGAGATAAATAGGTAAAATTTGAGTTTTTCTCTTTTCGCCGCAATTTTAAAACTGCATGAAAATTTAGACGAAATATCTCCACGAGTAGGCTGTCAAATTGTCTGTCCATCCTTTTGCATACGAAATGGATATCTGAATTGGCAATCAAGAATCTTCTTTGCAGTCTTTACTCTAAAATTATGTACCTCTATCAAATTTCGGAACATGTTCACCAAAGCACTTCATTACGTTGTGAAGTACAAAACGCTAAACATTTACGGTTTTAATACGCCTATATATGTTTATGATAATATTTGTATATTATTTATTTGACTTCGCGTTTCTATTTACAAAGAACAAAAATATTACTTATATTTTTTAGTGTTGTGTTAGATTATGAGAAAGTTGAAGATACAACGATGTTGATTTTTTAAGCTTACAAGATGTAATTTTTTTTGAACAAATTTCGTAAAAGATATAGATTAATTATGTGTCCATTCTCAGTAATTTATTTAAATACATTATTTGTGTACATTCTTCTCATTAACATCCTATATTATTTGTAAAACTATTAAAAATGTATTGAATAACCAAACATAACCCATATAACTATAATATAATAGAGAAAATACGTGTGTCAGTCCGTGTGTCTGTCGCAACAACTCCTCCTAAACTATGAAAGTTAGTGTCATGACATTTGCACAAGAAATTCAACTGTGCTATTTTCAACTTTCAGAATTAATTAATTCTTCAGATATTTAATTAAATAACGAAAATTAGCAACTGTTAAGCCTGATGCTTATACATTTTTTGCCAATAACTTCAGAAATATTTATTCCATCACAGTTATTTTTACACCATCTTAAAAGAGTAGAAAATTATTTTTTAATGATATTAATTCCATTCCGGTAAATTGTTTTCTCTGATTGTTATTAATGTTAAAAAAATTTTAACGCAATTTCTAACAATACTGTTATTCATATAGAATTAAATTCTAGCCAATTTACTGTTTCGAGTGCGTGCTTTTGCCAGTGTTAAAGTTAATATAAGAAAATATTGTTTTCTTTGGGCATAAACAACAAAGGAGAAATTTTACTTCCGGTTTCAGGTTGTCATAGCATTTATACCTTTTAATACGGTTACACAGTGATCCAAAGACGTTAGTGAAATATTCCCTCGATGTTTTGTTTAATTTTCACAAATTTTTAAATGATCCTAATGAGTGTGTGTTAAGCCTTGAGGGTTTCTTAATCAGGTTCCTATAGTAAGAAGAGGACAAAGGTAGGGAAAAATGTTTTAACGGTCTATCTGTCGCGAGAACTCCTCCTGAACGGTAAATACATTCGATATGACATGCCATTCTGAGGTCCGTTCCTAGATTAATTGCACTTTTTTCAACTTTCAAGAAAATTACTCCCTAAGTTATATAATTAAATAAAGGTGTTTTATCTTAGTTTTTCACCAATAACTTCAGAAATATATATTGCACGTAGATTATTTACATACCATATTAAGGAGCAGAAAATTATCTTTTTAATGATTGAATTGAAATGTCATGCGTTCTGTTCCTTAATTTAATAAACATTTCAAATTTATTCCATATACAATTTGTAACAATAATTTCTTTTATTGTAATTAAATTCAAACTTAATAGTTGTATCAAATCCTTCATTCGCGTATTTCTACCACTGTGAAAGTTATGATTAAAAATATTGTTTTCTTTGAATATTAACAGAAAACAGTATTTTTATTTTCGCTTTTATTTCGTAGCATATACATCGTTGAATATGTTTGCACCATAATCCAATGATGTTAATTATTCTCTTTCCTCGAATGTTAATCTTAAATGTTAAGTATGGGAAATTAATTCTTTATTGGTGCCAAAGGTTAAAATTAGATTTATAATTAATTATGACATGAATGCTGAGTGCTGAAAATATGAAACACAAACAATAATACAATTTGCTGCACCTACCTTTCTGACACCTGAAAAATTTTATTGGCCGCTAAATTAAGAAGCTTAAAACATAAATAGAACCATTTGCGCTGCAGAAATAATTAGAGAAATTAAAACAGAATCAAAATTTTAAATTTAAAATATTTTTATTTAATAATTTTTTATTTTAGAAAATTACTGCCAACAACTTTTAATTTAAGAAAATAGAAATAACAAAATTGTTGTACTGATACACACACCCATACACATTGCGAACAGGACTGTGTTATAGTTGGACCGAAAGTGCGCAGACTAATGTTCTAGGTGGACTTGCTTTGGAACAGGTATTTGCGAAGAAGAGCATGAATGGCAACAAGGTAGAACACACGTGCCTTCTTTTTTTTCGTTCGGCTAGTTGTGATAGAGAGGTGAAGAATGGATGTGAGTTGATGTTCCCTTTTTTTTGGATTCCTGTTTTTTACAAGTTGCCGCTTGGTGTTCCAATCATGTTTTTCGTGAGATGAATTGAAAGCTATTTCCATGAGATTTTAAGGTTATTATTCCAATGACTTCAGCATCACAGTTGTCTCTACTAAAAGTGTAGCTTGATGGAGATCTCAGCTTCGAGTCAATGATTCTTCGATTTTCAAAATTTTCTTCCTGAGTTTTAGCATGCGTTGGTAAGACTTTTTTACAACTGCAGTTGAAGCTTCTTTTTCCCATGTTGCAACATTTTTATACTAGTTAATAATATTCTCTGACAACGTATCACTATACTGAATCATTTTTAGAGTAACGATACTTATTTTTTATACACGTGTTTTGATGACTTTTGCAGAATTTTGTTTCTAGACAATAATGCCGTGGATAAATGTTAATAAATAGTGTTTTTCTTGTTTACTCATTGGTGTGCTCTTGCCTTTGGTGTACTAACCATTATTACGATCATTGTGCCATTTATCATGTATTTATTTTCAGCTATAGGGTTAGGCCCAGATTAATATTTTAGTCACACCATAACATTATGGTGCCGTGACCAGGATTCGAACCTGGGTTATACACATAAATACAAAACGCTGCAAGTTTTCAAATGCTTAGAAAATTAAGAAAAATGGAGTATACTTCGATGAAACTACATTATATCGTTGCAAAGAATAGGCACGAAAACATCAACTCGGAACGATTGTTAACAATGCCCATTTTATTCCGAAAACTTGGTGTGACAATTTGATGAAATTGCAGAGTCTTCTGCCACTCAATTGAAATTTTGCTACATGAGCACTATTTCTTTCGTACACCTAACTCCTTCTCACATTTGTTGATTGATAAAAAAGAAAAAGCACACCGCCACTCAGATCAAAATTTCAATAACTGATATCTTTTTATCAGAATGCGCTGTCTCATACAACCACATTTATCTCCTTCCATTCAAATGGCACAGCGTCTTACTGTAGAGGCACAAGACAAAAAAAAATCGTTTTCTTACAGCACTGTCGGCCACTCTTTCAATTTCCGAATACAGTGATTTTTTTACATGAACTTATAAGTCATTCTTATTCAGAATTTGCGGTCATGATCAGTACTGCAGAGGCTCAACGCCAAATTATCGAGTAGCAACACGCTTTTGCAGTCCGACGTTTGTCATATTCAATACTGAAGAGGCCCAACGTCGCTTAGCAGCACGCTCTAGCATTCCGACGTTTTCTTCGGAATAATATTCTAATGCTGGTTCTACATCTTATAAAACATTCAGGCAAATTCTTTTAGCCGGTCAACACACCTGAAAGGAAGAGAACTGAAGGAAAAAATCCAACGGTTTCGACCCCTAGGGTGCGACCGTTACGTTCCGTATTTTACAGCAATCTAAATCAGACAAAGGAATCTTCCAGACAGGCGACACTACACTGTTAACTCACCAAAAACCTACGCGATACAAAATGGCGAGTAAATAGTTCCGTTAAATTAATTTGATTTATAATTTAATTAACTTGAAACATTAAAGGAAAAGACATAAAAAGTAAAGGCAATTAATATTTAAGTTAATTACAAAGTAAATAATTAAGAAAAATTTAGATATTTAATAAAACTGTTAAAAATTACCGTTTAAATTTCAAAAGTTGCCAGAGATGCCACAAGATACTAAATAAACTTTGGTGGCGAAGGTTTAAATATTTAAAAATACTGATAAAGCCGAAAATTGATGTAGTTGCATTTTGCACTCTAACAGCGATGTTTCATTTAATTTTACAAATTTAAAATGATAATAATGACTGTGCAAAATCCTTCAAGATTTTTGTGCCAGCTTCCTACCGGAGGGAGAGGATCTAAAGAGAAAAAGAAGGAACACTAAGTGGTTGTTTGCGGTCAATGACACAAACCACTAAAGAGAAGATAATTGTAGTCCAGATAATGGCAATGAAATCCAAGATATGAAAGAGCTTATGTTGTCGCGTTAGCAATGATGGGGGGAGGAAAATGGGGTACGGAGAACTGCTAGAATCTTGCCAGGTGGTTTAAAACTAAGGAGCGAAAAAGAAGAGGTGCGTTAAACGTTGTTGACGCTGCAGCGAAAATTTCTTTTATTAAGTTGAAAGTGTTAAAAGTGCTTGGACTTAAAAATATTTTTATCCCGAGCAACGCCGGGTATACCAACTAGTTTTAATACAAGAAGAAAATTTAATAATGCCTTAATGTGAAGAATATAAATGTAATATGTATTAACTTTTTTGTATCTATGGATAAAATTTGTAAAAGTTTTGAATATGTGGAACTAGCACTTCTAAGATTTGCAAAAATTTGTTGAATGCAGCAATTATTAAATTAAGAGTTTTTTAATAATTAACTCTAAACAAACATTGTCTGTTTCATGAAGCAATAATTATATAATAATTATGAGGACATAGTCGCAGAAAGTACTTTTTTATAACAGCGAAAATATATAACAAATAAATAATATTACTTTGTAAGTCGTATAAACTACTGCATTCCAACCACGACAAATTGAATTACTCGAGAGATGAAACAGAAGAATTCTTCAAGTTCTTTTTCCTTAGTTCCAAATGTTTCCATGTCACATCAGCACTTTTTTGTATACATTAACATTCCTTTTGTGGAGAAAACCAATTCCGACAAGTTTTTTTACCACTAAGAATGATATTTATGAGGTCTAGATAAATTATTCATTATTACTAAGAAATATAGTTAACTTCATCTAGTTTGTGTTTCTATTATCCTGTTTAATTTATAGATTTAGATTTTCATATTTAGACTTGCTTAATTTGAATGAATTTTCTTTTAAATGTTAATACAGTGTCTTAATAGCTCAGGAAGTTCATGTATTTTTTATGAGAACACCTAAATATTTGCTTCACTCGTAAATTAAAAGGTCATTCCTTCCTTGAGGATGCTTTTTTTCCTATAAAATTTTAATTAATTACATTTCAATTAATTTCAATTAATTGTATATCATAAAAAAGGATCTAAAAATATTGAGTTCAAATTAAAATAATAATATTTAAAATTTTAGTAAAATTATAAATGGCATGCATTTCATAATAAACTATTTCTCTGAAACAAGAAACACCATTTTGAATTTTGTAGTCTCCAAAATACAGGGTCGTCATAAATTATTGGAAACCTCCCATTTTTGAGAATCATTATATTCGAAACTATTAACGCTAGGAGAAAAATAGGAGTATATATTTGAAAGGAATTTTACGTTCTTTTATTTGTTAAATCAATTGTAATTCAAAAACTGAATAGTTTTCAACAAATTCAAGAATAACTAAAAAAGTAAAACAGAAAGTGCGCATCGGCTTCTGCTGATCGGTGTCCATTGCGTATGGAAATCTGTCACCGTACCAAATTAAGAACGCAGTACTGGTACACCAACTATCTGAAAAAAGCCTTTTTGCTCTCTTAATTAAAAAAACGCAGTTATAACATTATTAGTTTGTTTTATTAATTTTTGAAATGGGTCCAATAATTTATGACTATCCTGTATGCAAAGTTCGTATAACAATCTTGCGTATGAGAATCGAGATTTCAGGGTAGCTTGTACAATTCTACCGAAGATCCAGCGTGTTCGCGGACACAGTGGTCTTCAAATTCCCAGTGATAAAAAGACAATGGATTGTTATGGTGTGGAAGTATAGAGAGTGAAATGTGGTACAGGTATCATCCTTGTCATTTGACCGCGTTTCAAGTTTAAGACAACGATCTCAAAATAGCCCATATATAACCTCCAAAAAAGCGACGCATTCCTCTCTCATTTTTAAATAAATGCAGCTGTAACATTTTTGATTTGCTTTATTAATTTTTGAAATGGGTCCAATAATTTATGACCACCCTGTATGCAAAGTTCGTATAACAATCTTGCATAAGAGCATCGAGATTTCAGGGTAGCTTGAACAATTCTACCGAAGATCTAGCGTTTTCGCGGACACAGTGGTCTTGAAATTCCCAGTGATCAAAAGACAATGGATTGTCACGGTGTGGAAGTATAGAGAGTGAAATGTGGTACAGGTAGCATCCTTGTCATTTGAACGCGTTTCGAGTTTAAGACAACGATCTCAAAAATAGTAAATATATCCTCCAAAAAAAGCGACGCATTCCAGTCTGCCAATCAGGTTTTCTTTAAACATTGTATCATTTATAATCTAATGTTGTTCTTCTCATCAGTGTCGAAACGTTCACTGAGAAATGGCTTTAACTTTATAATCTTATCGGGATGATAAATATACCTACGTTTAAAAACATTTATCATTTATTCAAATTTTTGTGAATTTCATTTTTGAAAAGAGTGTACATACTATAAGAAATATATACAAAATAAATGGCATTGACTTGTAATACATACTTTATGATTCGCATGCTTCTTCGAGAATAGGGTATTCCAGCACGGAAGTAAACTTCTCATTCACTCCTTATGGGATTTGCCTTAATTGTCTATGGAGCTGAAAAGAATTTTATAAAATCAGTTTTCTTACTATACATTACATTTATTTTTGTTTTTGATAAACGACTCAAGATAGAATATAGGACTTGGACACAAACTTATTATTGTCAAAGTAGATTCATCGGTAATATAAAAGAGGTTTCTAAAATTCCATTATTATCATGATTCTTCTAAATTTTTAACCCTTAGTCTACCATTTTTGCTGTTACAGTCGAGCCGCGATATAGCGAACCCGGGATATAACGAACCCTCGGTTACAGAGAACCTTTTACACGGTCTCAACTGAAGCCCTATGTTACTAATGTATTTTCATTCGTTTACAACGAACAGCAAACGCTACAGTCTCGGTTACAGCGAACTGAAAATTTCTAAAACTTCAAATTTTAATTGTCCAAAGGGACATTCTTTACTAATTGTGCTCAAGTCATCCCGACTTCTACAAGAGTTACCCCTTTTGCATGAAATACTCTGGTCCAGAGACCACATTCCTAGCCTATTGTACCTTTGTTAGAGTCGCTGCTAATCCCATAAGTGGGACAAAGGAACAATAGGCAAGGCTCTTTACAGTTTCTATCTCCCCTTCTACCCCCGGTGGACACCTGGCCTGGTGTCATCCGGGAAGGGGGGACTTTCTGGTCAGCTGGGGAAGTGAGTGAGGAAGATATCGTGGCATTAGTAAATGAAAAAAACAACTCTATTGTAGATTCGTCTTCAGATATGGAGGAAGAACAAGACGAACCAAGGCATTCAATCGCAGATGCAAAAGCAGCTACAAACGTTTTGAACAATTTTTTGCCACAGGAAACGTCTACGAACATGTTGTAGACCTGTTTAAAATAGTGGATAAACAAATTGACGACTTGCATATAAAATCGAAAACTTTTCAACCAAAAATAACATCTTTTTTCAATGTAGTGGGATAAGCAAATAAGTGAAAAAAGATAAATGTTTAGTTTGTTTATTATTGAGTATATTATTTAATACTTTATTTGTCCCTAAATACTAATGAAAATATTATGTTATTAAAATATTATATTATTATAGAAGTAGCATCTTAGCTTGTTGGGACATTTTTTTGCAAATACGGATACAGCGAACCTCGGTTAAAACGAACTTCCGAGTCGGTCCGTTGAGGGTTCGTTATAACGGGGTTTGACTGTATTAATTTTAGTTTTTTTACTGTGCACAGCTTAATTGATTCCTGTAGAGTTCAGTCACTGGGTCAGGTTTCGTTTTAAATACAAAACAATGTTGAGTGATATGGGAAATAAGTATATCAACCGTCTTACTGAATGAACTTATATATCCGAAAGGTGCTTAAGGTTAAGGATGAAAAGAAGGAATTAATTCAGTTCCAAATATTTCACTTCGAATAAACAAAACAAATCGTGGTATACATATGAATGTGCTTTGTTTTATTGACCTCGAAACGTGATTTGTGGAATCAAAATTATTTCTCCCTTCTCGAAAATTCATGTTCTCTGAGAGGGAATGCGTAAGAACGAAACATCACATATTTACATTTAAACCAATGTAACAGCGTATGTGAGCTATTAACTCTCTGAACCCGGCTAAAGTGAGAATTCCAGTACCTCAAAAACTGGAGTAAATTTTCGTTCACCGAAACAGAATGGAATCCCCCCTTTCTTTACAGAAATTCCAGGCGGTTTGAGGCGGGTTAATGCTCATAGAGTTAAAGCTATTTCTTTAAGGAGATTCAAGGACATGTAGGTAGTCAAAGGATTATTATGTGATAGAAATATTGAAAATGTACAAGTAGTTCTTAAATATTTACAGTGAAACATTAATGAGTTAATGATTTTATGTAATTAGTGCTTTAAACAATCTTTTAGTTTTAAACATCTTTCATTATTCATAGAGTAAGCAAGAATCATCATTACTAAAAATTTACATCAACTTCAAACCATTGGCAGTATGTGCTTTTTAGAACAAGAATGTTCGGAGCAAGCATTATATGTCCTTTTCGAGACCTCTTAAAGGTTGAATCACAGATACAACTGGCATTATAGAAATACTTTTTCACACGAATATACACAAAACAATGCTTTATAAACATATATAATTCGTTTAATATATATTCTTTCGCGACTTCAGTTATAAAAAAGTATTGTAAAAATTAAGAGGAGAAAAATTGGGGCAAATCGTGATCTTTCACATTTAAATCTTTTGTAAAATATATAATATTAGCAGGAGAAAAAAACGCTCCCTAAAGTTCTCAGAGAAACTTTGTTTGCCTAGGAAGTTCAGATTCGGCATATAAACACTGTTTTTTAAGCTTAACCCGACAATATTTTTAGTTAGCTCATGAGGAACATATATACCAAATTTCATCGAAATCGCTAAGCCTGTAAAGCTGCCTTTCTGCTGTATGTATTTAGGAGACTTTGCCTCATCCTACCCTGAGGGACTTTGTTAGGGATTATTTAACCATACTGTACTTCAAGTGGGTTAATGAGGAACATGTGTAGCAAGTTTCATCAATGTCCCATTAGCCATTCAGAATTGATGCTGGAACAAACATATATACACAGTACCCGGCGTTGCCCGGTCTTATTCTGGTCAAAATATTTTGGAAGAAAAGAAACCGAACAATATTTTATGAATAACATAATGCTTATTAATATTACTTTCTGAAGGAAATATTTCTCAATTTCTTTATAGAATCATTCATAAATTCTTAGTACAAAATGTGTCTCTCATTTATCATAAATCATAATGTGGAGTATTGCATTCATTTCATGCATTGTAGCCAATTTTTTTTGAAGGGGGAATCTTATTATTTCAGGAATTCAGGACCTGAAACTTTCATGATAATTGGCCCATTTGATAAATGGCTTCCTATGACACACTTTCATCCAACCCAGAAGAGTGCGGAATATGACCCATTTCTCAATACAGTATTTTGCTCTTGTTGTTTAACAATGTGGAAGTCATTTTTCGACAAAACTTTCAACAATTAAAGTGTCTAAATCAACTAATGAAACATGCTTCGACATAATTGCTCCATCCACTCCAAATAAACATTTCTACTTCTCTTAACGATAGTTATCCAAAAGGGTTGACTAAAGACGATTTCACCCCTCCATAGTTAGAGTTTATTGAAACCTATGAATTAAGTTTCATTTCTATCAGTCCGTTTTACGTGTCTTTCGGAGACTTTACCTCAGCCTACAATGAAGGAATCAGATAGGGCTTATTTACCCCAAAAGTATTTATGTCGGTTAATGAGGAACATGCTTACCAAATTTCATCAAAGAGTGCTCCAGCACTATCGAGTTTCGTGTCAATCGGCCTAGGTATTTGCTTCCCGCGACCTGGGGTATTTGATTAGTATTTTTATTTACCCCTAAAGTGCTTCTATTTCGCCTATGAGGAACATGTGTATCAAATTTCCTTAAATTACCTCAGACGTATTAAATTTCATGCAATCGTCGAATCAAATTTCATATTTATTCAATCACACCAAATGTATTTAAATGATTTTGTCTCACCCTAACCTCAGAGATTAGGTTGGTGGTTATTTACCCCTACATTCTGAGAAATTTGATTAGTGTTTATTTATCCATACACTACTTTTAGTCAGCGTGTAAGGAACATCATCAGAATTTCCCCAGCCGTATCAATTTTGATGTCAATCGGACCATTTGTTATATATATTTAAAAAACATTACCCATACTATCTTCAAGGATTCAGTTAGAATTTATTTACCCTCAGAGTATTTTTAATCAATCGTTGAGAAACATATACACCGAATTTCATAAAAATAAATTTAGCCATATCTAACAGTATGTCAATCGTCCCAAAAGTTTACATGTATTTTGTAAATTTTTCCCCATCTTTTCCTGAGGTATTGGAATAGCGTTTATTTACCCCTACAATACTTTTAGCTAGCCTATGAGAAATATATGTGTCCAGTATCATCAAAACTAGCTATATCAAATTCATACCAATCTGTGAATTTATTAACAGTATTTTAAAGACTTTGAACCACATTATCCTGACGGATTGGATTAGTGACTTTTCACGCCAATAGTAATTTTATTTGGCTAATTAGATTTGAGATTGCCACATTTCTCCACAATTGCCAAGCATGTCAATCGGCCTATTATTAGCATGTATTTTGGAGACTTTGCATAACCCTACCCCGACGGCTTGGGATACGGCTTATTTACCTTTACAGTACTTCGTCATATAGTGAGGAACATGTGTACCAAATTTCATCAAAATCGCCTATCTTGTCAGTTGGCTTATTTGTGACATTTATTTTGGAGACTTTGCCCACTTCACCCTCCCCTCGAGGACTTATAGTACTTGAAGTCATATAGTAAGGAAAATGTGTGCCAAGTGTCATCAAAATATCCAAGCATGTCAATCGGCCTATTTGTTATATGTACTTTGGGCACTTTGCCCCACTCCACCTTGAAGGACTGGGATACGGCTTATTTACCGCTTCAGTACTTCAAATAGAGTAATGAGGAACCTGTATACCATGTTTCATCAAAATTGTATTAGTCATCCGTTAGTGATGCTGGAACAAACATGTATACATACATAAATATATACATTCGTTGAGTTACATATATATAGATACATACATGCATAAGTTGAGTTTTGTATATATAGATATTAATGTCTTTGTCCAGAACTTCTATGAATCATTAGAAATACTTCTGATTCGAGAGATAAATATTCAAACTAATATGTTTGAGAATATAGAGAATTTCTTTAAATTCTTAAAAGATCCTTTCTAAAACAAGTAATTTGAGATAAAATGTTGAACATTAAATACTCCAATTCAACTGTCCTGTTTCTTTCTGTAAAGGATAATATCACTGTCGTAAGAAAACATGCGATTCTCTATTCACCAAGAAAGCTAATACTAATTCTTAAGATGCTGATTTTCTTTCCTTACATTTTTTTGACGTGAAAACGTCTTTCCGCTCGTTACAGTGATAGTCGGTCGAACATTCTTGTGTGACAAAATACCGTCAGATTTTAATCGTTAATAATTACGAGACTAATAATGCGAAAAGAATGGTTCACCCCACAACGGATAGTTCATATCTGTAAAAGTTTGTCGCATAGTATTTGTTTTGCCTGTGACGTTAGCGTACCAGTGTAGGCGCATGCGCGTGATTGATAAGGATTAGCTTTATGTAAGGTTGTAAATAAGTGTAGCGTGGAAACGCGTTTAGCTAGGAGGCTGATTCTAGTGTCATTTTAAAGAGATTCAGGAGTATTACTAGGATCCAATGTGAGACAATAATAATATTTATCAGAATAAAAGTAAAATTCGGTATTAAATTGAAAATTTCAAATTCCGTATGTGTGTTGATTATAGCATGCAGAGTTATCTTTCGAATTGTACGAAACTTCTAGAATAATTGAAAATACGTAAAAGAAACATTGTATTAAAATTTGAATATTACGGGAAATATGAGCAGTTGTAGTAAATAATGTTTTACTGCGCATGTACGACTTGTAGCGTAATTTTTTATCATAACTTCAGAGACATAGGGCAACTTTTATAAAAATTACAGTTCAATATCATTAGTATTCAGAAATGCGCATGCGCGAAATGTAGTTCTATATACCGTCAACAAATGGCGCCATCAAAGGCTACTCTAAATAAAACATAAGAAAGGCGCAATTTGGGTCCGCGCCGTTGATTTTTCGTTAAAACGCCGGGATAAAATCTTAAAATAACAATTTCGTATTAATATGTAATTTAATTATCAATCTCTTTAATACAATATTTACACATAGTAGCAAATGTTTACAGAATAGATAAATCAGAAATTTATCGTATGTAGGAAGGGTCTGTGGTAGCTTGTGATTTATCTATTCCGTTACCATTATACTACTCTGTGCAAATATTGTAAGATTGAAGAGATTGATAATAAAATTACATATCAATACGAAATACTTGTTTTATGATTTTATCCCGACGTTCTCAAGAAAAATCCACGGTGCAGACCCGAACTCCACCTTTCTTATGTGTTTTTTACAATGAATAATACATCTCTAATCTTAGGTAATGTCACGCGTTTTAGTGTTTACTTAGGTAACTTATTTCAGCCGTAAATGAAGACATTTTCCATGACTTTAATTATTATTGTTATAATTATTTTATAAACATCTTAATATTTGCAAACTTAAAACTTAATTTTCTGGTTTAAAATAAAACACAATATATTCATCAGCTCTTTGTAATGAATTTATATATTTCATTTCATTTATTGCACCATATTCACAAAAGTTTAATCCTTATTTTAAAAGTTTTAATTATCAAAATATTAAAAGTACGTTCTATCAATTCAATTATTTTCGAACAAACATTTTATGACGTAATGCTGTTCTATTTTGGCCTAGATTAAAAACATCATGATAGATACTGCTATTATTCTTAGAAACTTTTCCGAGTGAGAAATACACGAACTAATATATTTAAGAACATATATCATTTGTTTGAATTCTTTGGAAGTTCCATTCTAAAAAGAGAATGCAAGCAATAAAAAACGCCAGACGAGATAAATAGTAGTGACTTGTAATCTTTCGCATTTAACTCTCCTGTTTCTTCCGAAAAA
>BGPR01000302.1:630939-651590 GCA_013235015.1 Araneus ventricosus
GTGACTTGTAATCTTTCGCATTTAACTCTCCTGTTTCTTCCGAAAAAAGAATGTTGAGGCACGAAAACACACGTTCCATACATTCCTCAGGGAAAACTCTAATTCCCGATGAAGTTCAGATTTCGTGGAGAAAACTTAAAGTTTAATCCGTGCTGCTTATTTCCTTCAAAGAAGTTGAAAGAAATACCGTAAGTAAAAATAAGTCCTGGAAGAATTTAATTTACTGCAAAGGAGTGTACGAAGGAAGTGAAATTGTGAAATGAAATTATTTTGGACTGGAATTTTCACTCAAAGAAATGGTGGATACAGCTTTTAGTTGGCATGCTTTATATTTATCTTGGGTTAGGTTGAGAGAAGGTATCGGGACAACATGTATTTTTCATGTCATTTCTAGAGATATTTCTCTAGATTTTAAAGAGAGAGAAATCAAAGTTTTCTTGGTTTTCAACTTCCTATTCAGTTTCTTCACATGTCAGTTTCTATACTTGATATAATCATTTTCAATTCTATTCATTTCTCTGCGATATCTTTTCTTCAACAGGCATTCAACTGAATTCAGTTTATATACCTTTTAAATGCGGTTGTTTTCTTTATTTTTTACATTCGTGGTTTTTAGCATTGGATAACTCCGACATGTTTTATTGCAAAGTTTTTCAACAAAAGTTTATATATTTATATGCTGCATCATGTTTCAGTAACATAAAAACACAAAAGGAAATAAGAACACTTTTGAGTATGAAAAGAATTCTGATCTAAAACCGAATGGAGGAAAATTTTAGTCTGCTTAAAAACGTCTTATTTCCATTATTTTTGCCTGTTTGGGATATTTAGATGATACTGCATATACGTCCGCAAAAATAATTTAATAATTTTAGTATTAAGGTATCCATTTGTATGTTATGTATTCAAGTAAATTTTGTATAAAAATACAGTATATATTTTCTTACGTTCTTTATTTATTGACTTCTTTGGCGATTTAGGTGGCAGTGCAGTTAAATAATTAACGTTTTTCTAACTCCTCAGTTTTGCAGATGATCGTTCTGAACTTTATGACATATTTCTAAACAATAGATCCTTTGTATATCAAACAAAAATTATCACTATGCACGATTGTGTATGATATGGATTATTGTAGTCGCCACAAATGAGCTCTCTATTATTTGGACTGGAAAGAAAGTTACTAACTTCTGAATCTTTTAACACATCTGGCTGTCTGAGGAATACGTTATTGTCCAATTAGTTTAAATAATTTTAGCCATTGAGTTAACAATAAATAATGTCTAATGCAGCAGTGTCCAGCGTGTCGTTCGTTTAGATATGCATCACAACGCTATTCATTAAGTGCATAATGATTCAATGTGTCAGCCAGTAAGCCGGTGGTTTCAATTTGCTTCAAGTATATGCCACATCCACAATCTGCTTCCATGTATATACCTAATATGCGATATCTCCTATGATTTCTATTAAAGTCAGTCATCACTGAGTATAACTCTCTTATTCTAAATGTTGTAACAGTATATGGATACCTCAACGTCCTTTTCGGCATATGCTTACTGACTCAATGTGTCATCCAGTATAAATCTGAGATCTCAATTAGCAAGTATATGCCTTATCTACTGTATTCATGATCCGTTATCTTGTATTTGCCTAAAGTGTACATGCTGTGATTCGGATTCAAGGAAGATCATCATTCGTTAATTCGATTAAATCAAGGCTAATATTCATAGGAGAAAAAAAAACATGCTAAACTCACTTATGGACATCGCGAAAAATAACCAAACTAAGATCAGTGACTTGTCATTGTTGAATCCGTGTCTTCAAATATCTGCTGTAAGAAATAATAGCAGATATTTTTTCCCTTTCTACTCGCATATCTTGTTTCTTCTGTTGAATTATATAATTAGCTTTGACGCAAATATTTTTTTTATATTTCTTTCTAAATACCAACTTGTTTTAAGTAAATACAAAGGTTTTAAAGATTCCGCAAACAGCAACTTTATGTATGTAAATATTTAAAACAGAGATAGGAATAAGTCTGAAAAGAAACTCTTTTCACAGATTGCCATTAATTTTCATTTTTATCATTTCTTTGTTCCGATGCTAGGAACGTTTGCTAAGAAATGGAGTTTGTTTTGTTTGGAAGATGCATACATTTTTTATTATTATTTTTCTAAACATATGCAGAAAAAACTTAAAAGCAAAAAAAGAGAGAATAAAGAGAAATATTTATTAGTCGATTGCTTTCTCCTCCATCTACTATCATTAATACGTAAAAACAAATTAACTTCCTTTTCGCTTTTAATCTACATTGGAGATACTTCGTGAAATCTGGCATCTGTTGGAATTTTTGAATCTTCGAAAATAAATGAACGCCGACGAAAGAACTATTAATTTCCCTCCGTTATAATGCACTAGGAACTGCTCCATTTATTCAAGAAAAAAATAACAATAAAACACAAAACAAAAGCGTAAGAAAAACCTCATTGCCTTTTAATAAAACATAAGACTATTTCTTTTTATACATGCGAGTAATAGCTTTTTATCAGAGCTAGTACTTAAACCATGAATTGATTTTCATATCTTTTGATCTATGGAAGGGCATATTTTAGATCGGTGTACGGGTCATTAAGTTGATGTTTTAGATAAAAGATAACTCATATTAATGGCGAGCATAAGATGACTTTTCCCCAAGGATACCTTGATGCTTTAAAACTGGACTTTAGAGGAGTAGTGAAGAAGAAGAGATATTTACTGATGAGTAGTTTTAGTTTCTTTTTTTATTACCTTCTTTTTTTTTAAAAACCTGCAACAGAGTTACGCTTTGAATGGCGTTTTACGATTTCGTAAATCTGAGATCGTGGAAGCTTTATGTTTCTTTCCCGTGTATTCTCTTTATTGTTACAAATTACTTTAATGGTTCCGTTTCTTTTCTCTCTCTCTCTCTCTTGAAATTCGAGCAAGGTTCTTTTGTTATTTGTCAAAATAAAACGGTACGTTATGTTTTTCTGAAACAAAACGTATTGAAATAATTTGCTTCAAGACATTTATCAGAAAAATAATTAAGTTAAAAGATGATTAGGGTGCGATATTTTTCATGTTTCCGTTTGAAATCAGGTGTGCTTAAAAGTACTTTAGCAGATAATCGCGTAGCGTGCTACTTATTTCTCATTTAACAGCATTTTTAACAAGATTTTATTGCTTGCCTCTAAAAGAAAGTTATTTAAGAAGATGAAGATTCGCTTCTTAGTTCCAGCGTCTTTAAAATTACTCTGAATTTTGAAATGAAACTTCTTCAATTCAAATCTTTTCCTATCGTCGGCAATTTAGTTCTTATTAGATTGTTCCATCAAATATTTTTGCAATTGCCATCCGTGATCACAGCGCAAATGTCAATATATCATTTCGATCCGATGTTACCAATTTATTTACGTTTTGTTTCTCACTAAATCCATGTTATTATGTTGAATTGAAATTCGAAAGCATTCTTGCACTGCTGGTTTAAATTCTTGAAAAGAACAAACTTGCCTAGGTTTGCTTAGTATTTTTCTGATTATCCTTTCAGTTATTCTATTTTTTTAATTTGTTGAAAGAGCAATGTGCTCTGTTTTATCGATTTTTGCCGTCATTCTATCATACATCTAGATTCCATTCTCAACTTATTTAACAATAAGAAATTATTCTACATTTTTCATATTTTTCACCTGGATAGAAGATATGCAGTGAATAATTTTGCGATTTTGTAAACCTGAAATAGTGGAAGCTTTATTCTTTCTCTTTAAAGATGCAAATTATTTTAGTATTTCTTTTTCTTGAATTTCTAAAATTTGAAATTTATTTTTTTTAATTAAAAAAATGCTATGTATTCATAGTGACACTAAACAAGCTAAAAATTATTCCAAGACATTTATTAGGATATTCAATTATGTTAAATCATGAAGAATATGCAACATCCGGTAATTGTTTATCTACCTCATCATATAAACAAGTTTGAAAATCATTTTATATTGGTTTTTGAAGGGAAACATTTTGCAGCATGATTTTATTTTCACATTTTTTTTATTTCTTTCAGATTTTATCATTCGTAATGTTGTTAGTTTAGAGTATTAAATGGATTTTCTTTTAAATCACTGCTATTTTTAGATCATTTTAATTGTTTTCAAAAATTTTAATCGATTATCATTTATTCTTATTCAATAATTTATTCAAATGCATTATGTGCTGTCCGTATTAGCTGTATTAATGATGAAATATTGAGGATTAATGTTAAAATAAGATCCATTTATATATTTTTTATTTCGCAAGATAGGTGCCCTACAAATTGTATTAAAACAAATATTCCGACCAAATCGTAACAATTATATTGCTTTTTAATGACTTTCTTTCTTGCTTCAACTTGTTCTTTTTCACATTATCTGAATAACAGATTTTTCATGTTATAATTCTCGTTGATTATAATCATGAGTTAAAATATTAATTTTTTTAATATTTTTATTAGAAAGATTTTGCGAAAAAGAAAAAATAATAGCAGGTCAAAACTATAATTTTAAAATATGTCACTAATTACAACATTATTACAAATTTTAAACAAATTTATATTATTTTAATATTTTTATTTTTGGAGAGCAGTAGTACCTCTCAGAATGTGAAGCATAATAATATCATTACACTTTTCTTCGATATTTTATATCAGCTAGTATACTTTATTAAATAACATATTAAACTCAGACAAAATGCAGGGGAAAGTCGGTTAAGATGGCGACCTTAATCTTTGGGGATTTTTCCTGACCTCAATATTCGTTGAAGGAGGGTTATTGTTTAAGCAAAAACTTCTTGCAACTCTCAACTTTAAAGTGATATTTTTAAAAATTTTTATTTTCAAATTTGAGACTAAAATGTCATGGTAGAAAAAAAAGTCATTTTCGTCATCTTACCCGAGTGTGCGGGTAAGATGACGAACGGTTTCGGTTAAGATGACGAACTGAGATAATTTAATTCAACATCATTTGCTATCAAAAAACTATTTAAAACTGTTGATATTACATCTTAATCATAACAAATTGCAAATAAAGAAAATAATTATAATCAGACTAAGTAACAGCATAAAACAAATTAAATTATTATCAATCGAAATTTTAGATTCAAACCTTAAGAAATGAAATCAATTGCAAATATCGCATCGCCATGGGCTTAAATTTTGTCCCAGCAAGTACAGGTAGAATAGGGCCAGTGCTTGCACACAAAACATTGGAATCCCAATTCATGTTTTCTTTGATCACTGCAAATGATGCATTCTTCATTATCGAGGTCCTATGGGTCCAGATTGTTATCAGCGTCAAAGTGAGGAAATTCAAATGAATGAGTTCAGTCTTCTGATTCAGAACATTAGAAAACGAGCTGTCGCTTAGCCACTTTCTTCTTCTTTGTAGAATTTTTAGCAGGTTTGTTGCGATTAGTCGTATTAATTTCAGCCTTCTTCAATTGTCACTGTTTTCCTTTATCCTTTTTTCCGCCTTTCTCCTTTTTCAATGAGATGCTCATTTTTGACTCATTCTTGTAGGGCAAGGGACATTCAGGGAGCACGACGAGCTCATGAATTAGCATGAAGGGGTTCGTCATTTTCACCTTCCCCCAGTTCGTCCTCTTAGCCGACCTCTCCTTTTTATTTCAATAAAAAACATTGAATGATATCAGCTCATAAGAAAAAATTAAAATAATACTTCATTGAACACGTTTTCATTACACACATACACAGATGAGGGGTTTTACGAAGCGCGTGGCCTCATTGAAGGGTCTCCATCTTCGAACCTGATGATTGGAAACAATAGGCCAAACGATGTTGAACTGAACCTGATTTGTGGGATCAAAAGATCCATTCTTGATGAAAAAGTCCTTAACCTGACGAAGGTAACAAACTGTGTGGTGTACATGCCTGTTAAGACTTTTTTATTAGCTATTTACAAATATCACATATATAAATCAAAAATATTTACTCTTTGAACGTTATCTCTTACCAAGCAGCAACCAAAAGTTACGTAGGACTAACTCAAAAACACATTAGCGAGTACTGTGAATCACACTAATAACGGGTAGAATCTTTTGATGCGACATGGGTAGCTAGTCGCTATAGGTCTCTGATGATGGGGACTTGGGTCGGTCATTCATCTAGAGTAAGTTTCGAGAAAAATGCAATTCGTCATCTTGTACACTTCGTCTTCTTATTTGACATTCCCCTTTACTTCAACGATTATTGCCCACGTATATTTCTGTTTGTTGCTAATTTTAATAAACTTACGTGTAAGACTAAAATTTCAATTCAATGAATTATATCATTTTATTAAGCTAACACGCTAAATTGCACCTATATTGTTTCTCATAACTTGCAATGAATCCATATTAAGAAGGAATCCAAACTCGATATAGTGAGGAAGGTTACAAAGTATTGCATGTCATTTTAAGGTTTTTGAAATTACCTTCTCTTTCAGATGTCTAATTTCAATTCAAATTTCTGCATTAAAATTAAGAATGTAGGGAGATTAAAAGAACAAGACAAAATAGGAAATGTTTGTGGGAGCACAAATATACATAAAAATAATGCATATCGGAATGACTTAGATAAAAGAACTTGATATTCTTTCATTATTTAATATACTCTGAAATTCAAAACAAATATTTGAATTAGAATTTTGAAAACTATATTAATTTGGTTTTTTTAATTGTTTTTTATCAGAATTTCTATGTTTTCAAAAATACGTTTTTTCCCTTCGAGTTAAGATAATAGAAAAAAAAATTAAAATTCTCTTCAAGAGCCACTGAGAACAAAAGCGAAAGAAAATTGGAAGAACCCATCTTTTGAAACCCAATTTTATGACTGAAACTTATCATATTATCTTAATCTTTCTTTTTATAACAAAATAGAAATAAAAGAAAAGCTATCGCCTATATTCATTTCAGCCTTTTTAAATGCTCAACACTTAGTCGAACTAGTTTATAATGACGTCCCTCTGGAATTCTCAGCAAATAAGTTTACCAGAAGACCCAGGAGTTTTCGACGGTGCTAAACTCGTGTCTAGAGATCAAACAAGAATTTTCGCCGACTTTATCATTAGGGTGCCAAACTTGCTTCGCTTTACGTACGCCATGGACATCTCAGGGGAGTATTTTCCTATTTGTTAGTAAATTCATTTTTAGAATACAAAGCGCTGCTGGCATTATCGCTTGAGAGATTTTAAGCATGTGACAACTTATTTCAGCTTTTATGCCTTGATAAACATTCCAGAGCAACGAGTTAACTTTTCCTTCCATGCATTCAGGGGAGTCTTGTATCGACGACTCCAGCTTTAGCGAAGGTAAACATTTTGAGTATTAGTGTTACGCTTTGTTGTTTTCTGGGACAGCCGAGAAAATATCGGTGTCTTGAAGGTAGGTAAGTGTTTATGCATTCTAAAGATTTTCGTGCTCATCATATTGTGTTTGAAGAACATAAAATATTCGCATCGTTTGATTTTGCTTTGTAAATAAACTACAAGGTATCATTTTTGTAGTGATTTGTCACAATCTTAGTTATTTTAAAGATTTATCTCATAAGCATAGTTATATAGGGTGACAAACTTTCATCGCTTTACGTACGTCATAGACATCTGATGGGAGAATTTTTCCATTTGTTCGTAAATTCCTTTTTAGAATACAAAGCGTTGCTGGCATTATCGCTTGAGAGATTTTAAGCATGTGACAACTTATGTCAGCTTTTATGCCTTGATAAACATTCCAGAGCAAAGAGTTAACTTTTCCTTCATTGAGTGGAGTCGTAATTCCCCGACTCCAGCTTTGGTGCAGGTAAACATTTTGAGTGTTAGTGTTACGCTCTATTGTTTTCTAAGACAGATGGAAAAATATCGGTGTCTTGAAGGTAGGGAATTATTCATATGTTGCATAAGAGGTCCTGGCTCGTCATATTCGGTTTTAAGAACTTAAAATATGACATATAATATGCGCATTATAGTGTGTGTATATATGAGATTAATCATCATGGTGCGAAGCTTGCATCTCTTCATGTGAGCCATGGACATCTCAGGGGAGAATTTTCCTATTTGTTCGTAAATTCATTTTTAGATTGCAAAGCACTGTTGGCATTATCTCTTGATATATATTGAGCAAGTTACAACTTATTTCAGCTTTTATGCCTTAATAAACATTCCAGAGGAACGAGTGACCTTTTACTTCCATGCATTGATTGGAGTCGTGTATCGCAGACTCCAGCTTTGGTGAAGGTAAACATTTTGAGAATTAGTGTTACGCTCTGTTTATTCTGGAACACCCGGAAAAAATTAACGTCTTGAAGGCAGGAAATTATTTATAAATTCTGCAAAAGGTTCGATTTATCATATTCGGTTTTAAGAACATAATTTATCACATAAAATATCCGCATTTATTGATTTTCCTTTGTAAATATTCTGTCCTCTACGTACTGATTTTGTCAGAATCTTAGTGATTTTATAGATCTGCCTCGTAGATTTAGTTGCATATCGAGAATATATATATATACTCTGATGATGTATGATGTTTACAGTAATTCTTAAATTTTAACTTATTCGTTACAAAATTTTAAAATGTGAAATGATGCTAAACTAATGTGGGATAAATATTAAGTGTTATTTTGTTCTTCTGTTCCTTGGAATGTTCCAAAGGTTAAAAAAAATCAAGACTAACTAGCATTTTTGATAAAAATTTAATCATGAAATGCAAATAGATTAATTCTGATCAAATTTACTCTTGTTATCATCTTGAAGTTTGAATGTAGTTGTTATTTGTATTTTATTAGTTTATAAATGCTATTTTATTCATTATTCACATTATATGAAAGATTTTAAGCTTATAACTATTTCAGTTCTACTGGCATAAAAAATATTCTGGAGGGAGACAAAATTATATAACTCCTACTTTTATTGAGTATAAAGACATGTCATTAAATTGATCGATAAGCTATTTAGCTAACATGTTCATATATACGAAGGAGCGTTTAAATGACATATCATTTAATTCATGCATGCATACAATACGCAAGGTTCTGCTAACCTTTCGAATACAGCGGTTGAAATATAAATATCACGAAGAAATTTAGCATTTGACATATTAACCCTTAAAAACATATTAAGTATTTCCTCAAAAAGTACTAGATAGAAACCGTCTTTTGAAAACCATTTTTTGACTAAATAGGGTTGAATTTAAAGATAGAAAGATATTACCTTAAAAAGCATTATATGGTAATTATTGATTGACTGAATATTGATTATATTAAATTGAACTGGAAACGTAAATTCGTAATTTGTATCTTAAATTAAAATATAAAATACATGATCACACTTTGCTTATACTTTACAAGGAACAAGATGAATAATGACGTTAAAATGTTTAAAGTTTAAATCGCGGGAAACTGCTTAAATAAGTAACACATAGACAGGATATCTGAGGAAATCAAAAAGTGTTGTAAACGACAGGAAAACGTTATAGACGGGAACTTAAAAGCGGGGTGGTGCTGTAATTATGTGTTTATTAAATATACGTTTGCTATTTTTTAAATAAGCATATATGTAATATTTTAGAACTTTTAATAATTTTTAAATTAAATCCTTTTGAAAGCTACCTAATTTTTAATTATCAATGAATTACTTCTGGTTCAATTTTAGATAAATATAATTCTACTTTAATTTACAGATTCACTAGCTTTTTCGGTTGAAGTCCTTTTCCGAAAATACTACTTAAGCTCTCCGCAATGTTGTACCGTTTCTCTTTTTCGATGTAACTGCTTCCTGTTAACACGCGCTGCCTTTGCGACCTATAGCCTAACAATGATCATGGAGTGAAATCTACTTTTGAAGATTATTATATCGTTTTACCGACATGAATAATGTTTTGGATTACCTATGACTAACTGCTTCTTTTAACGATGCTCTACACTTCACATATCGGGATACCGTTATATATATTCCGCTTAGCGCATTGAGAACAAGAAACTGTTAACTAAAAATATCTTTACAAAATGAAACAAATAAAAAAGAAGCAAGAAAATGTTCAAAAGTAAAACTATTTTGTGAAAACAAGAAATTCACTGAAATAGTGACAAACCATTATCAGCTTTGCCAAAAAGAAGCATTAACGTCATCTATATTTTTTTTTTTGAGTTGCTTAAGTGAAAGCAAAATATGGTATAGTAAATATGTATGAGCTGTTTGTAGATTTTCAAAATACACTTTATGTATTAACACGAAAATCGGAATTGCACAGTTTTGGAAATAAAGGCAGAATTTTCATTTTTACCTAAATAATTAAAGTATTTAATAACTATTTCGTATTGACTAATCAGCAGTGTTATATTTCAAAAATTTCTGTAAGGCATACTTAATAATATAGAATATAATAAATATTAATATTCTATTAAGAATAACTGCGCAAATATTACCTAGATATAAATAACTGAATTACAAATGACACATAGTATTCATTTTCTGAACATTTTCTATGAAAATAAGGTTTTTAAGAACACAAATCTCTCGTTTCTTCTCGTATAACACTTCCAACAAAAAACCTCTTTAAGCAAAATGTATGCTAAAATAATATACACAGCAAGATATTTTCTGTCCGAATATATTCTCTTTCGTAAAGACAAAGCAATGGTAACTTCCATGAACTAAAATGCATTTCTTTCTTTATCCCATATCGTGGAAAATTTAAAACTCTCTTTACTGGTTCAACATATTTTTCAAAAAGTAAAATCTCTTTATTATGCGGATTATCATTTTTTCAGTCTTTGGAGGAAGTTAACGAATTCAAACTGAATTTCCAAATCTTGTAATTTCGTTTACGTAAGAAAAACTAGATTTTCCATCGCTCCTTTATAAACGGAAAAGAACTTGAAAATCCTAAAGTTTTTTTTATAAGTCGTTTTCTTCATTTACATTTTTTCCTTATTTTGCTATAGATCATTTGTAAGAAAGAAGCTAAATCCTTCCTTTGTAGGTGAATTTAAGCTGCTTATAATGATGTACTTAAAAGTTTCAGCAAATCAAATCTTCAAAGAAAACACCGTTTCTTTTTATCATATAGTAAAATTTGCATTATCTCTTTGTCTTTTTTAAATCATTTGCACAAAAAGGTAGAACTCTGCAGTATTTATTTTTCTAAGTTATAATTAATATAATTTTTCTGTCTCCTTCTTTTCCTCCCCATACTGGAAATTTTAAATTACGAAAGACCTGTATCTTCCTTTATTGCTGATACTTACATAACATAACTTTCATAACAAAACTTTCCTGTAGACATCCTTTAACAAACTTATATGATATTGAAAGATAGGGCACATTATTATGCTTATGAGTGTCATGCCTATCATGATATTAATTGTTAAAACACATTGTTATACCTACGAGTTTCATGTCTAATGTGATATTGATTGGTACAACACATTTTTATGCCTACTTTTATAATGGTAAAATATAAATTTGAATTTATCAAATTTATCAGTATGCATATGTTCGTATAAAATTGGAAAAGAACTAGATTTTAAGTTTTAACTAATTATGAAGATTAAATGTTTAGTACGTCTCAACTTTCGAAACTAAATCTAATAGTAGTTTAACAAATATGCAAATGTTTAACAGATGGTTTATAATACAAACCTTATATGATTGTGGTAAACATTTGCTTCGTATCCTGAACCGATAATTTATGCCCCGCTAATATATGGGAATACAGTGAAACTTATGATAAAATCATTTCGTGTATTAATGTCATTAAACATGTCGTATGTTGAAGATGCTTCTATTTTCTTTTGTAACTTATTTTGTGTACCACATCTTCTTCTTGCGCATCATAACTTTTAAGAATATGAATTAAAAAGTAATAAAAAACTGAATGTTATCATATATATCTTATGTCAGCAGATTTCGCATCAGTGATAGTTCTTTTGTTAGCTATTTTCCTCTGATGAAACGAGAAAAGGTAAAAATTAAAATTAAGCAAAAACTAGGTTTCTAAAACTGTTTCTTGCGAATTGGCATTCAATTGCACTCTTTAGGATATAGAATTTATATTCAAATTAATGATTTAAAAATACCAATCCAAGCTTTTCTATATAAACAGAAGGAGAGAGAGAGCCAATATTTAGTTGCCTGAATGTTTTTAAGTACAGTAAAACCCCGGTTAACCTAAATCGAGTTAAAGGAAACCCGGGTTATCCGAAATGCTTTTGAAATTGAAAATCCAAAAAAAAAAACGTATTGTAGAGCATGAAGAAAAACGCGAAGGCGAGAGTTTTTTGAACAATATTCAAACTTCTTAAAAATATTTTGGAGAGATTTTCTCCCCAAGAAGGTCACTGATTAATTTTCGAATGCTAAAATTAAAATTAATTTATATTAACAATACTAATTACTATATTGTTTATATGTGTCTGTCAGGCTTATTGCACCCGAACTCTCCAGTGCGAATATTACGCCAGACAGAGGGTTAAATTTAATAAAGACTATAAAGTCTACAAATAGAGTTTTGAATTCGTTTTACACTCAAAAAATTTCAGAATTGCCTGCTGTGATTAGATACAAAATAGTTACGGATGTACACGGATTAACCAAAAAAATTCCTAGTCGAAACTGCTTCGCCCTTTCGTTCTATTAACAGAACGCCACCCCAAGCCCACGTGCCTGATGCTATTACAGCAATCGAACCAAAAGCAGTTCTATTGACAGAGGTTGTACTGTATTTTGAACACTAAATAAATCATTACCCATTAATTTTTCTTTAACACTAACTTTAGCGTATTTTCATTGATACCCATTGAGAACGTTTAGTTGCATACGATAACAATTATTTTGACGGTATTATGTAAGTAATTTTCGTATGTGGAAATATGCTTGAAAGGGATGGAAAAACAAATACTATGTTTTTCATTTAAAATATTTTAATTTTGCACATTTCAAATGCAGCGTGATACTCTGTTTCTTATGATCTGTTATTTTAATTATTTCATGCATAGCCTTCTTCTTGATTACGGGACACCTCGCCCCTTGTCCCGGAGACGAGTCCATTGTCAGGATAGTGCTGAGGACCCGTGAGATGTTCTCATACTATATTTTCTTTATATATATATATATATATATATATACACTTTCTCGTACATCGATGCTTCCATCCGGAGGGTCACCAAAATGTGAAAGACAGTTTAGTTGACGTGGTTTCATGCTGCCGCACACTTGGTCGGCTCTAAATTCTAACAGAAATTCACAAGCAGAAAAAAAGGAAAAAAAAAACAGGACTAAACCTGTAGAACGAGGTTATTAACCTCCTGATAAATAGAATGAAGGAGACCTAAATGTTCCTCTCTGTTTAAAATTGCGGACAGATTGTCTTCATCATAAATTAGTTTTTTGCATACTTTTCCGTGAATGGGCAATTCACTACGTAGTGTAAAGTATCTCCCACGGCGCCACAAAGGTATTTGATGTTCAAGCTCCTCCCAAACCGTAGAAAGTACGCTGGGAATCTACCGTGTCCACTAAAAAATTGTACAATAAAATGACTAAATTTTTTCGTATGAACTGAAACCGCCGGTATTCGTTTTTTTGTATGTCTGCCGTTTTTTGTTGTGAACGAAGCCCAACGCTCTTGCCAAATCTGTATTTGCACATTGGAAATTGCATTTTTTAATTGTTTAAAGGAATTCTTTGGATTTTTTTCAATGTTAGGTCTCGTTGTAGCTTTTTTAGTATAACTATCAGCTGTTTCATTCCCCTGAATTCCAGTGTGAGCTGGAATCCAGTGGAGTGTAATGAATTTTTCTTTGCTCATTTCTAAGATGTCGTTTTTAATTCCAAGAATTTCTTGTTTACTTGTTTTAAAAGTGTTGAGTGCTTCAAGCACCGAAAGAGAATCTGTGTATAAGTTGATTTTATTCCATGGTCTAATGATGGAAATGAATTCTAGGGCCATTTGTATTCCTGTGACCTCCGCCTGGTGCACTGTGGCAAAATCTGACAACCTAATTGTTCTATTGAAAATCTCTGCGTTATAATAGAATACAACTAAAGCTGCACCAACCTGATCGTTAATCTTTGATCCGTCTGTATAGGTCTCAATCGCTTCCCCGGAAGGTTTGTGTTTATCGTAAGTAATTGAAATATTCTCCGCTGGATGGATATTATGTGGATCTAGTCTGGTTTGGTAATCTTCCCATTTAAAAATTTTTGATCCAAACTTTATGTCGTTATTTATTGTCGTGAGTAAGAATTTGCCAAAAACTCCCTTTGCCTTAATGTCTAGCGGTACAACTCCCGCGATAACTTGTAAAGCTTCCTGTAGAAATTGTACGGTATGCTTTGGTTATTCTTATAAGTGGTCTACGCTGTAGACTATTTAGGGAATCCCTTATCTTTTTTAGTTTTAATGTATTGCCCCATGCTCCTACTCCAAAAACAAGCTAAGGCTCTATAGCTCCATAATATATCTTTCTGAAAAGACCCGAACGCTTAGAATAGAATTCATTAGCTACTGTTGAGAGTTGTAGGTTAATGAATCCGTTTTGTCTCTGAGTGCTTTAAAATGTTTGGTGAAAGTGAGACAGTAGTCCCAAGTCACACTGAGGTATTTTATGTTATTTACAACTTGTATTGAATGATTATTAATTGAATTAATGGGAGGGTTTCTGAGATTAAGTCTTCCCCCAAAAGTAATAAGCATTTGAAATGTTTTTTGTATATTAAAGGAAAGCTTATACTCTGCACCCCAGGCAAGTAATTTTTCGAGAATTGCGTTTCCCTTTCTTTCGATTTCCTCTTTATCCTTGCCTCTAATTACAACATTTATGTCGTCGGCATAGGCTTGGATGTGACTTGCCTGTGGTAGGGGTAAATCAAGGGCAGTGTCCATAACAAGGTTCCAAAAGAGAGGCCCGCTGCACGAACCTTGCAGGACCCCTCTTTGGTTATCAAAATTCCATACTTCCTCGTCCTGAAAGTAATGTATTGATCTATTTGTGAAATAGTTTCTCACCAAATTAAAAATATTCTGAGGGCAATTTGCCTGTGTAAGTTGAAATAAGATGCTTGTGCGCCAGACTGTGTCAAACGCACCTTGTACGTCTAAAGATAAAATTGTAACTGGTACACGCTCTTGTAATGTTATATTTATGGCCTGCCATAAGCGGAAGTTTGCAGTCTCGCAAGATCTGCCATTTCGAAAACCATGCTGTTGTTTATGTAATTTGTTATTTTTATGGAGCAAGTGGGTTATCCTAAAGACTAAAAGCTTGTCTAAAATTTTTCCCAGTACCGATAATAAACAAATTGGGCGATACGCATTAGGTAAAGATGGGTCTTTGCCAGGTTTGTTAAAAATTATAAGTTTTCCTTTCTTCCAAGTTTCTGGAAAAATTCCCAATTCCAGACATTTATTGTATGTGTAATGCAATATGTCTGGATTCATGTCATGGAGTTCCTTGATGATTTCTATAGAGATGCCATCAATCCCAGGCGCCTTCTTCTTTTTCATCGTTGAAATAGCATAAGTAATTTCATGTTTCGTAAACTGTTTATCCAGGATCGTACTAGAGTAAGTATTTACAGTTTCACGTTTTTTCCGTTGTACATGAGTCTCCTGCGTTGAATCATCAGTGGGAAACAATGCCTGAACTATTGTTTGAATAGTTTCTTCTATATTATTTGTGAATTGTCCATTGCTGGTTTTCACCGATTGAAGAACTGTTTGTTTTCTTATTTTGCCGGCGGCAATTTTGTACGGAAGATCGAATGAGTTATTTGAAACTAGTTTTTGGCAGAACAACTCCAAAGATGCTCGGCCCTTTTGTTTTATTAACCATTTGTAATGATATTCCTGTTTCTTGTAAACGATTCGTCGCATTGATCGTTCCTCTTCTCTTCGACACTTTTGATATCTGGACCTCAGTGCCCGTGTTTTCTTTCTGTTTACCTCATGCTCGGAGTCCCACCAGGGAACTCTAAGATGTTTAATAACTTTCCTTGGGACACTTTGACTAATTTGGTTGATGGTAATTGTTAACTCTTCTATCCATTTCTCCAATTTTTGTTTGCTATCTATAGTTTGTATTTCTTCTTGTAATTCAAGAAATTTTTGATGCACTGCTTTACAAATTTTTAAAATTTGCCTATGATTAAAAATATTCTAGGAGGATCCCGTGTTGCATTAAAAGATTCGACATTAAAAACAGATAATTATGATCACTAAAATTATTTTTTATAACTTGCCAGTTCATTTTCTTGTTAGCCAGGTTGGCTGAGGACATAGTAATGTCGATCCAGCTTTTGGCATTTACCGTTTCGAATGTTGGTTCTGAATCTTTGTCATTCCAAATAATAAGATCATACTTGAGTATAAAAGATACCAGAGGAGCAGCCTGATCAGAAATGCGATGATTATGGATTTCAGAACCCCATAATTCGTGCCTCATATTGAAATCTCCCCCAATTAAAATGTGGCTAAAATTAATGTTTCTAAAAATATCTTCAAGTTTTAGAATTTCGCTATTTTTATTAGTGGAATGTGGAATATATACAGAAACCACTGTTATAGACTGAGTACCGTCTGAAATATCTGCAATCACAGTGTTTTGACTGACATAACGGGTAAGGATTGAAAGATTTTTATTTCGAATAATTATAATTGAGTGCAGTGATTATTCTCCAATTCAAAGGAAACCCTATGACCTTTCCTTTTTTGAGGTACGGTTCCTGTAATAGGAACACATCTGGGATTTTATTCGAAAAACAAAGGTTTGGCAACTCTTGGGTCGCCATACGTGAACGACCCAAATTTGCCTGCAAGAAACACAAGGAAAAAACAACCGGGGGCACACTACCCATAAATGGTATGTTTTGCAATAAACCCTATCTCACGGAGATACATGGGGCATAAGTTTGAATTTGACATCTGGTCAGCTCTGACTTTAAGATTAGTACTTTTGTTGTACAGAACACAATTTCTGCAAATAGGATGCGGTTTTGTGCATCCTTTCGGATCATGGTTTGCAGTACACTTAGTACAAGTCGGTTTGGTTTCTCTACAATTCCTTTTTAAGTGACCAAATCGGTAACAGCCAAAGCACTTCAGTGGTTGAAGAAATTTTTTGAAACGAAAGGAGTTAAAACCGCAACGCAATCGTTTCTTATCTTTTATTTCCTGATAATTTTTGGTTGCATTGCAAGAATCCAGTTCTGTAAACTGCCTCTCCCTTTTTTCTTGAAAGCAACCTTTATTTCTTTGTCTGTAAGTTCATTACTCTCTTTTAATTGTAAGATAAAGTTATTCTCCGGAGCTGCTTGATCTCCGTCTTGTGGAGGTATGTCAAATATTATAATGTGTGGAACTCTGGGCTTTGGTATATACACTTGATATTTGTCCCTAAGTGTCAGATCGTTCATAATCGTTGTTTTTAATTTTTCAAGCATTTCAGGGGTTTTGGTCTTTACAACAATACCATTTCCTTGTATTGGGCGTCATGATAGAACTTCTACTTGTATATCTTTTAGTTTGACTTTTCCCTCAAGTGCTGTCTTCAGCATAGCTGAAGTTTTTATTTCCTCATTTGCCGGTCTTATGATTAAAGTAGGCAGAGTGGATTTAGACCTGGCATTATTGACAATTTTTGATTGTGCCAAATTAGTAGTTGTGCTCTCAATAGCGAGCTTGGAGGGTCCTGGCGGTGACACCTTTTTGCTAATGGCTCCTTTAAAGGAGATATTTGTCACTGGTTTGGGAGCATTCTTCTCTAACAGTTTAGCATATGTTGCCTTAATTTCAATCTGTTTATTCACTTCCATGTTTCGTGGAATTTTACTCAATTCCTTTGTTTGCTTCACGTCTTTATTTACTCGTATAGAGCGGAGTCTGTTTTGCATAATCATAAGAAATTCAAGAATGTCCCGCTTCGCATGTCCTTTTATCTTATGTGTTCTCATAATAGCTTCAATTTCGTCTCTAAAGATGAGATCATCATAATCCCTTTCCGTGAGAGGCGTATAACTTTTACAGTCTGATACGTGAGAGGGCTGTCCTCTAATGTTTGAAAAAGGTACTGGTTGCTCTAGAACTTGTCGTTTACTATCTACACTTGTGTCCTTTTGTTTTACAAAAGTCCCTGTACTATCAATGGACGTAGCTGGGGAATGTTTGTGTTTTCGTTTAATTGGAACCTTATTGACAGGAGGGTTTCCCTCTCTATAGAATTTTTCCAGATCAGCGGGTTTTGAAATTGCTACCACTCCCTCCGAGTCCATTATGCTACCATTAAAGTTACTTTCTGTATCATCATCTAAAGAACATGGCACTTCTCCTTTTTCATACATCATACCCAAGTTGTTAAAAACACTATTAATATCATTTTGGGTATTTTCCACATAAACTTCACATTGAGAATTTTGTACACTAGAAAACTCACTAGACATAATGTAATAAGTAGAAAAGAAAACAATTTAAAACAAAATCAATTGCAGCTATGTTTCTGGCAACAAAATTCAAAAATCCGGCAACTGTTTCTTGTTCCCGAGATTTATTTCTAAATATAGAGCCTTCTCTAGTTAACTAATTAGTTATTATTCAAATTAGATGCAACCTTGTTGCCAGTAGAGAGGGCCATACCATAATGCAATATCAATAAAATAATTTTAAAAATACAAATAGGAAAAAGATATAAGCTCAGAAAGAAACTGTTGGCAACGATTTGTACCACTAAATCAAAAAAATCAATAATTATCGAATTGCGGACACTAGTCCAAGAAAAAAAGCGATCAATCAATCACTATTTGAACCTCGAATGAAATCAGTGAACGCGTTCAAACGTCCGACATGCGCACGACACCAAAACAAGACAACATGGCGGAAGCCAAGTGGGTGTTGCACACTACTCAAGAGAAGAACATAACGTAGAAACACAATCAAACAAAGAATCCAAAAAATAACCCCACCGCAATACACCGGAACACTCCCCCCAAAGTAGAAAGCAACAAGAAATACTTGTAATATCCAAAATAAAGGGCGAAAAACGAACACAAAGAGAAGAGCAATAAAAATCACAACCTCGTCGCGGCAGCAAGAACGCGTTCCTCATGCATAGCCTATTGTTTTTTTCGTATGTATTTTTCATTTTAAATATTGTGAAAATTCTTTGTTTTCTGTTTCTGTCTAACACGCCTGCATTGTCCTTCGTATAATTTCGTACTTCTAAAACATAACAATGGTTATTTATTAATACTGTATTATGTACTTTATTTTCTATTACATAATATACTGTACCATTTTTAAAATAAATGTTCAGTTATCCATTTAACAAGGTAGTTTTTCATTTTTTATTGTATTTAAATAGAAAGCAATGATTTCTCTTGTACCTTTTTCATTTATATGTAAAGAAATATTTCTATTTTTATTTTTTTAGTTAATAATTTTGTAGAGTTCGTTGTCGTTGCATTCCGCATTTTATATTTGCCTTCCGTTTTGAATATTTAATGATGTGTAATTCTTTTAATAAAGACGAAAAATTCTCTTTTTTTATTCAGAACAAAACGGATCGTATTCCCTAAAAACACATTTACCAATGCAAAATGCGCATTATGTAAAGCATTCTATCCATTTATGATGTAAATTATTAGTAGAAACTAAATATCTCCTATTTTAATTGTTTTGCTCCATTTTCGTCTGAGGCTTAGAATCCAATTTCAGATTTTATCAAAAATGTATTTATTTCGAGTATATGCATATTAAAGTAAAAGATGAAAATTGATTGTTTGGTATGGGATATTATAGTAAATGCTTTGTAAATTCGTTTCTGAAATTTTCCTTTTTCTCTCTTTAAAGATATGTTTTTGCCAAATCATACAAAAACAATTCCTAAATTATATTTTTATCGTAAAATATTAAATACACTTATGCAAACAAATTACTTAGAATAGAGTCTCTTCAAGTAAGACGACGCTGTAAATATTAAACACGAATTGAAATAAAAGATTATATATCTTTAACTAAACAACCATCCTTACTGTGTTCTAAGATATATTGAAATACGTTAGAGGATACAAATGGTAGAAATAAATGAAACGAAATACGATAGCAGAAATAAAGAAATCATCTTTAGGGTTTCAGCTTGTCATTTATAAAACACTGGATGAAAGAATTATATAGATATTTTCTGATATGAAATGGTAATTAATTATTTAGATTCCTAGAAAAAAATGAGGGCTTTTTGGTATTTTGAAATGATGAATTTTCTTGAATATTCATTTTTCTTGTAATTTCATTTTTCTTGAATATTTATGGCAATGTGCGTAATATTAAAATCTATTATTACTTATAATCCTATCATTTTTTATTTTTGCTAAGAGAATATTTTTCTCTAATTTTATTCTAAGACAAATATTTGGAAGAAAATATTATATTAATTTACAAAGCCTTTTTTCCTCTTGGATAAACTGATTTCAAATGTTTTAAATAAAAACTATCTAGAATAATATTTATTTCGCAGCAACTGGCGTGATACTTGTTTTGAAGTATTATTTTAGCATTCTCAGATATACAAACTGATGCACAATAACATTTTCAGCATTTTTGCTAAATAAATAGATTAGATCCGATCTTTA
>BGPR01000302.1:651600-713779 GCA_013235015.1 Araneus ventricosus
TTTATTTAATGTACAGTGATATATAAGCAATTTTAATGAAAAAATAATAGTAGATGTTTTTTGTAGATCATTTATCTTCAGAGCACCGCAATTAACTTTTTTATGGAATATATTTTAAATTAGGGTTTTTAACGAATTTTAAAAGAGTGTGTCATAGGTTCAATGAAGAAAACCGGTTGCATAGAATGGACCATTGTGTACCCAGATTGGACCGCCTATTCCTTTCAGCACACAATTAAAGCAATAATATTTTTTGATTCTCAAATACACACAGACACACAAGGCATAAATCCAAGTACTAAATTGTATGCACTGTATCACTTTATCTTCTCCCCTTTTCTATCTTACAAACAGTATAAATGATATGGATCAGATTTTATACTTTTTGATTCAAGTTTGATGGATTTAGCGTCCTTTTATTGTTTCCTTGCTTTGACTGAATCCAATTTCTGTTCATGATAACAGTTTGCGGTGATAAACATATTTCAGAGCTATTCCTGTAATTTAAGATAATACCCCCAATGATTTAAAAAGTCCAATCTAGGCAACCTTTGGACAGCAACAAAAAAAGTCTCCTAACTTTAATTTTAAATTGTTTTCATAAAATAATTAGTGTAAATTGTAGCTAGATAGATTTCCAATCTGAGGATATAACATTTTCCTACTTAATTCATATCAGCGTTTGTCTTTTGTTGAAATAATACCGCCGATGCCTAAATCTGAACTCTTGTTCTGTAAATATGCAGCACTTTCTTTTAAAAATGATTTCATACACCCCATTTACACCGTCACAACATAATTTGCCTACTTTACGGCACAAATGTGTAGTAGAATTGAAGTTATGATACCGGTCCATTCTAGCGTCGGTGCAAATTCGGAGTCTCTTTAATATATTTACGGAAAACAGATTCACAATATGGTGTACAATTTTTCGTTTTCCTATACCATCTGCTCTATGATTCGGCATATATTTACGGACCTTCCAAATTTCTAAACTAACGAATTTAATTTATGCCATTTTTACACTTATGAAGTAAATTATTTTTAATAAAAAAGGATTATATTAGCATCTGTAGTTGAATTATGAATTCTACTAACACCGTGATGGGTATTTCCTATCACCATCTGTCTAACAAGCACATCCAATTAAGATCGTACTGAAAAACACTGGCTTTATTTCTAAATTCATTATTTAATGTTTTTTTAATTATTATTAGCCTGAAAATATAGTGATAAATTAATTCCTCTTTAAGCATTGCAAAGAACAATAATTTCTTAATTATGTATTTTTACGTAGATCCAGGATTAAGTAAACATTTATACAGAATTTCATTTTACTAAGCAAACACCATCATATTCTTAATGCACCTGATTAATAATAACTTCTACAAAAACTACATTTTAACTTCTTAATTAGCACGTTTTTCTTACGTGACGTCGAATTTGATAATTAAATCTCCTACAGAAAAAAACCTAGAACATAATTCAAATTTTATATAAAAAAAAATGTTTTTCTGAAAAATAAAAGTTGCAATTCTCACTTCAGCATTAATTCAAAGCCCAGGATTAGTAATTAAATCCTAGCTACACAGCAACACGAGTTCATTTATTTCATTTTTTTTCTTCCTTTAAAAGACGCAATCAATCAAAAAACAAATTAAGTCTTTACAAACCACGTAATGCAGAGTTTTACCAATAATATTTTTTAGTTTGTTTTTCTGCACCGTGTTTAACCAATGGCATAATTACGATATCTTGAATCCCATAATTAATTTTCTTTCAAAATCTCTCTAAAGACAAGATTTTCTATTGTAGCGGTTTAGATTATTCAAGTAAAAAATAGTCGGATTTTTTTCCCTTTTGAATTTCATTTGCAGCGAGAAGAGATTCTCTTGACAAAACTCTAACCGAAGAATGTCGAATTAAAATGGCATTTATCAAATTTCGGGCAGCTAGTTAACTTTGAATTTAGCCTCGCTAATTTTAAATGGATGCTTAATTAAATAGGCTTAGAGAAGAATTTAACCACTTGACAAGTTTAAAGTTAAGTTTTAGAGCTAAATAGAGAATTTCAAAATTTGAAGGATGGGCAGTTTGTTAACATTCTCTTGTGATATACCGAATTATTTTGTATTTTTTACTATAAATGTATCTCCTATTTTTAAGTAATTATAATTTTTTAAAATTATTATTCACTTTCTTAATATAGTCTCTTTACAGAAATTAAATAATATTACTATAAATACTTTTCAGAGACACCTTAATCTTTCCATGCTTTTAAGTTTTAGAATGTTTGTTTAAATATATTAAATGCCCAGTATATTTTATTAGGAAACATAAAATGACCTACAAAATAATTAAGCAATGTGTAATATTTCATCAGGCACTTAATAATTTAAATAATCCTATGTTTGTATTTCTTTAATTTTAAAATTGGTCTTGATATTCAGTCTTAAATAACTCAGTAGAATTTAATGCGCAATGAAGAATTTGTGTAAAATGATTACTAAGTAATTATTTAAAGTATTAAAAAGTAATTACTTAAATAAAGTAATTACTGTGTATTGGGAATAGAGCAGATTTCGTTTAAAAAAACTGAATGTCATTAAAACACGGAAGCAATGATTTGAAATCTGAATTTCAGTGATTAAAAATTTTAATGATGAAATTTGTATCGTATTATTATTTTACAAGCGTAGATTTCAAAATATATTTAAAATCTTTAATTAATTGTAAGTTAAGTTTCATCTAACTTTATAAACTATTTGAGAATCGCAAATTTTAAATGCTACAGCTTTAACAAAGCATTTAAATAATAATAATTTTTTGATATTTAAACCATGAGGGTACAGAATTAATAATTAATGCATTCACTTTCACTCTTAATGTATTCACATTTCTGTAATTCACAAATTAAGTAAGAATGTCTTATTAATTTCAGTTTATTTTTCGATATATTAAATATTACTTAATATTTTATGTAACATTATTGCGTTGTCTTTTCAATATTTATGGTAACCTAACGTGGAATTGCGTATCAGAAATAGAAGTTGCAGGTATAATTTTTCCGAAAAAGAAAAGAGAAACACAGGATTTCTGAGAGGACAATTAGCGAAAATCTGCAGTTTAGCCAAATCAGTTAGAAATTTAATTTTTCTAATATAGTGCGGATGCATTTTTCTGCGGCGTTTCAAAACGTTTATATATTGGAAAAGAAAGTAAATAAAACTTTGTGAGTCTTAAAAATATTTTAACGCGTCTGATTCTTCTTAGAACAAATAATTATAATTCATATCTAGCGGACGAGGTTTGATAACTTCAAAATAAACTTGTCTTTACGCTTCTCGTGACGGAAAAATTATCGTATAAAACATAAATTTTCTTCAGCAGAGGAAAGCTCAGATTTCCTTCACAGAAAACAACATTCTGGTTTCAGTGTAAATTACTAACGTAATGTTGAGATGAAAAATTGGTTTTCAAACGGAAATGTGCGTGACATGCCATTTCAAAAGTTATTGGATAATTTTGCTGAATTAATGTTCGTGTTAAGTAATGTGTTCGTTAGAGGAACGGCAATCATCTATCTTTTCGAAAAGCCAAATTGTGGTTTTTGCTATATCCCGGGGTCATTGCTTAAGTGTATGTCGTAAGAAAAATATAAAAATATATTTCTCTATCTTCATGGTTTGTTAACATTTAACCCAGTCTTTGAATCAATTTTTTCATCCAAAGTTGAAGGTTTCCGTAAAGAAAAAAAAATCAATTACCGCCATTTAATATATTTTTCAATATACAATTCACACGTACATGTGTCAAAGATGTAATTTATTTTTCACTTTTAGACAAACATTTTTTCTTCCTGAAGTATGTTTGTGTTAATGCGTTACGTCTCATTTAGCACGTGTATCTGAAACTTCAAAAGATTAAAAAGGTTTACAATATGATACGGCTATCTTTTCAGGAAATAGATTGCTTCTGACATTACTTGTTCAGTAATAGTTGAAATTTAATAATTGAACAGAGCTGTATAATTGAAATTTCAAGTACACAGCTCTGTATAAGAATAAACTCGGAAATTTTTTTTATAATTTTAGAAAATTACTACTCATGATTATGCGTTCGGTATCAGATTTTAGTCATTATTTTCTGACATAATCCTGAACGTACTGGCTGAACATTCAGAATCTTTTCCTAGCTAAAAAAACGAAGTCAACATAATATTTTTCACACAGATTGTTTCAATATTTTTATTACATGGTAATATCAAATTTTTTTGAAATTATCGAATAATTGAAAAATGATACAATTCTAATGTTGAAAACAAAATCATATAGTTATAAAATTTAACTTCCTTAAAATGACATAAAATACTGTAAAAAACTTACATTGTACCAACAAATATATAATAATCGCCCAGAATATTAAATATTTTCGAATGAAAATTTGCTTTGTCGTTACATATACAAAACTTGGAACAATACAGAATAGGTTAGCAAGGATATCACGAAATAGGGAACTGTTCCACATTATTTTTTAAATAAATTACTTCTTTCTGGGTGAGGGCGTCGTATAAATTTGTTGTGTTTACTTTGCACTTAGAACGTGTGTAATATGTTATTCTGAAATATTTCTATTTCTCAACTCGTGTCAAGATTTACACTCTTTAGGTCGGAGTGGGAAATTAGAAAAATAGCATTCACAATTATGAATGTTCATCAATAAACCTCCTTATTCGAAATCAAAATATATTTCACAAATCAATATTTTCTTAGCAATAGTTTAAATATTTATATTTTTCTCAGGCATTAGCAGAGTATCTGATTAAATATTCTGACAAAATTAAGAAATTTAAGCTATTAGAGACAATGTAATTTTATTATCACATCCCACAAAGCACTTTTACCTTTCTTTCTTAGTCGGGCAGATCAAATTCTAGATTGAATAAACTTTAAGAATTTTCAAGAGCAAACAGTCAGTGATGATTGTAGCATCGAAAGGTCCACATCTCACATGACTTCATCCTTCCGAATCCCTTTCTCTTGGGATCCCTTAATTAGTATGAGATCCCTGTAGTATGAGATCATTGTAGGACCATAGGGTCATTCCATGACCCAGGAGGGTCGACTCAACCTAACGGCTGTAGCCTTTTGATGACCCCCCGGGAAAGAGAAAACATTGTGGGCACCAACTACAAACAGCCCCACCATATTTAAAAAGGCAAGTTAAATATTTAAATAGAGGTGTTACTTAAGAGAAATTTCACACAATTATTGCACTTATTGACATAACAGCTACAGACACAAAAATGCGCAACCAAACGGCGGTGATAACAACACAAGACAACCCCAAACCAAACACAAAGCAAAACAAATATGAAGAGAACAAACCACAGTGACATAACAGCTACAGACACAAAAATTCAAAACAAAACGATGGTTATTTCAATACAAGACACAACCCCCAAAAAGAACACAAAGCAAATAAAACCCAAAAACTGCAAAGCAAACAAAACAAAAAATTGCAAAACAAACAAATCACAAAGAATGCAAAACAAACAGACCAATCGAAAACAAATCAAATAGCACATAATACAAAAGGGATAAAACAAAGAGGGGGAAAGGATAGGTAGAAACCGAAACACATCACGAACCAGCGGGAGTGGTCTCCCCTAAACTTTGTCCTATACTTTCTAAGTGGAGATTCGTCAAAATCTCGAGTTCGAATTTTTTTCACGATTACAGTACTTTTTCTTTGTATACGAGAAAGTGAAACAAACAAACAAACCTGAAATCAAATATCTGTTGCCACGTTTCAAAAAAAATATTGCTTTGAAGCAGGTGCGATAAAATAGGCAATGCAATGAATACTAAAGCGAAAATTCTGCTTTGGAATTGAATTACTAGAAAACAATTTATACTACCACAGCCGTAACAATTGCAAAAGCGCGTGAATAAAAGATTTGCTGAAATAATGAGATCGGTTTGAATTTTATTTACAACAGTAAAAAAATGATACAAATCATGTTTGAAAACATTATTTATTGTTGTAAATAAACTTTACAACAAAAACCGATTGCTACCAGTACGCATGCGCATGAGAATCGGATTAAAATAAATTGAATATGCAATTTGAACTCCTCTTTTTTGACGGATTTGGCCCAAGATTTTATAAGGACCTACATTCATGACGATAAAACTGTGTACCAAATTTTATCTATCCAGCTATTCCAGTTTTTGAGTTATAGCGTTCACATGACCGCGTACATACAGACAGACAGACTTCCCCTTGACGGATTTTGTCCACAATTTGATAGAAACCTACAAATTATGTTTAAAGACCACATACCAAATTTCATCCCTGTAGCTCTAATTGTTTTCGAGTTATCGTGTTCAAAGACAGGCACACAGACAGACATGATTCCAAAATTGTGTCTTTCGGACTCGGGGGAGTCTAAAACGTGGAGATTCGTCAAAATATCGAGTTGGAATTTTTAGACGATTACAATACTTTCTCTTGGTATACTTCGTATACGAGAAAGTAAAAAGCAACACAAAATATTTCATTTGAATTTAAAGGATTGTTTTAAACGACCAATAAAAAACTTATAAGATATTTGAAGAAGAAAAGGCGATAAGAATGAAATTAAGAAATAATAATAAAAATCATTATTATTATTATTTATTAGATGAGAAAAGACTTTTCTAAATGAAGAATAAATACTATTCAGATCATCTTATACTAGAACTCAACAAACTCGCGGGAAGAGCAATCTTCTTCGTTAGTAAACAGATCACAATCTCTCAGGACCTATAATCCAGTCACATATCTGTTTAGAAATTTGAAAACACCTCCCGATCTTAAAGAGAGATCCTCGTGTTTTATGAACATTTAAAAACCAAGTTGATTTATTACTTGAAGAGGGTTTTGTTAAGTGACAATTCTTCGTATGAATGCAGTCAAATAGATAGTGATCGGCGTCTCCTTCTCCGCCGCGCAAACGTATTGATGTGTTAGAGAGGTGAAAGCGATTTAATAAGAAATGAAAGGACCATGTCCACACACACACTAACACACACACAGTAACAAAATATGTTAACAATTTATTAAGGGTCAACAGCTCAAGATCTGGGAAAGGTACAAAATCTTTGACCCTTTTTCTAGTGTCAGAGTCCTGCCAAAACAATTTCCAACCATTTAATAAATCTCTTTTTAAGTATTTTGTTTAAAAGAATAAGGAATAGGAATATTTAAAAAATATCAAAAAAATATAGCATACATTTGTGCCAGCGTGTTATCTGATTCTGGTGACACACAATTGTACAGTCTGAGATTCAAATTTGAGTCTAGACATGTATTGCTGCTGAGGAAGAGCGGATTGAATACCAAAGGCAAATGTTCCTAATGATAACTAGTTGTTTGTTTCTGGCATATTTGCTGATGTAATAGTGGTGGAAATCTTGAACAAGTAAATTAGCACTTTTACATTATAATTAAGAAGTAACTCGTTTTATTCTTAGAATTCAAGTTCTAAATCAATGTTATTCTACAACTTTGTAACTGACAGTTTTCTTTTTTGCATCTTGTATAGTTTTGAAGATTATTGCGCTAACTCATGGCTCTGATTCAAGAAAACGTTGTAAGCGTTTTCATTGCATATGCATATATCTACTTTACTAAGCATTGATACTATTTTTTAACTTACAACTGTCCACGTTTAAAAGTTATGGGGATGCAAAAGGGCTTTGGTAGACACCCTATATATTGCTGATCTTGACTGTGATTATAATATATTTTTATTCATTTATGCAGTATTACAATTTCAAAGAAGCTATTTAGCACTTGAGATAAAAGCTTACCAATATGGCAAGATTTATGCCAGTATGAATTCAAATTTCCTTTCTGTAAGTAAATTTTATAATACAAAACAATAATAATAATAACAATAATTGTTGCATACAGCTTGCAATACCTTCATTTATAATGGACATTTATTCAAGTTATTTAAACAAAGACACAAAGTAATTATTCATCCTTCAATTGTACCAAAGTTGGAACTTTGTATTTAGAAACATGTTCTTACTGTAAAACAATCTTGAAATAATAACGAAACAATAGTTACTTCATTACAGAAATTCTTGATTTTTCAAAGTCGACGTATCATTCAATAGCAAACCATGACATATAGGATGTATATCTGTCTGTTTGAACCATCGACGAATTCGCAATATCATGAAAAAGCAGAACCTAATAAACATTTTAATACTTAAACTAGGATATCCATGAATTTGAAAGGTTATTGCATGTATGCATTTTTATACGAAACACATTTCTCTGTTTCTTTTGAGTAAATATTTTGTAAAACTCTACATCGCAAAAATACTCATCTTGCGCGCCTCTACTCTGTTTATCTAATGCCAATTCAAGTAAAGTTAAATATTTAATTTACAGTTAAAACTATTCATTTATGTCGCATCTCGCCTTTTCTGTCGCCTCGTGACTTTGGGTTTTCCGTATTTTCTATATTTAGAACTCACTAAATTTGATTGGTTTATTTTGTAAAAGCAATAATCACTTTCACAGCAGGCATTAATGTTAAAGATGGTTGTCTATCCAAGCTTATCCAAAAAATGCGTTGAATCTTTGCTTTATAGAGTTTTATAATTTTTTATTCTAGTCGTAATTTTACAATTTTTTATTTTTCCTCAGACACTCACTGATGTTTGTTTTCCCAGTACTTATTCTCTTACTTAAATGGTTGTCATTGTATGCAGTGATTTTAGCTCAAATTTTTACTGTGAAGAATATGTCATATGCTAATATTATAACTTTTATTACGTATTTAGCATTTTAAAGAACAATTTTTACTAGTAATTCTATTATAATTATTTTTGGTATTGAAATTTATTGAATGAAAAAAATAATTTACTTTATAAGTCAAAATTAGTTTGATTTGTTAATTAATTTGTTTAACTGATAATCTAATAGAGATTTTTCATTGTGTTTTGCGATGCGAAATAGAAAGTGTTTGTATCACCTTCGAAATTTCAAGAGAACGTGCGCGAACCTTTATTCAGCGCTAGATGTTTTTATATTACTGTCTCCAAATAATAATATTTGGAGACATAATGATAAATTGATAATTAATTTGAACTTGAAAGCCACATTATGTTTTCAATTTGTTTATCAATTTTTTGTTGTTTCTGAACTTACTAAGATATAACATTTTAATAAGAGATGTTAAAATATATCTCCATGGGTATTTAAAAAAAAGGACGAATTTATTATTAAGTATACGGCCTAGATTTAGGATTGGTCAAAAGTTATTATTTTTAGAAACTCAACAATTTACGTTTTTTTTGTTTTCTAATCGTTTGTGTACCTATACCTTCAAAACATTATGCATAGTACAATGGTGTTCAAAAATTAAGCGACATTTCGGAAAATGCGAGAAATTTACAATTTATTCGGAAACCATGGTTCGCAATCAGGTACGGAGATTCGTGGGACATGAATAGAGTATCATACACATTTTACAGTGAATATTCTGTCACGAATGCAATAAGGGAGCGACCAGAAAGTGATGGAGACTGAAAGGGATTTCGATTCATACCATTTGATGACATACCAGTCGATTCATACCATCTGTTTGAGGTGCATAATATTTGCACGCATTTTCATAAAAATAGCAAAAATATTCAGGAAGATATGAAGGTTTCTTTAAAAAAATCCCAAATTTTCCGGAATGTTGCTTGATTATAATATGCAGAGTTTTCATTCAAATTATACGAAACTTACAGAAAACTCGACAATATGTTAGGGAAAAATTCTATTCATATTTAATGTAAATGCCTTGATTATTTGAAGAAATATGAGTATTTGTAATAAATACTTTTTAACTGCGCATGCGCGAAATATAGCGTAAATTTTCTTTCGCGCATTCGAAGCCAGATATCTAGGCAACTCATATAAAAATTCCAGTTGAATACCATTAAGATTTAGAAAGGTGGAATATATTAAGCAGTAGGGAGGGAGAAAAAGAACTTAACATCATGGCGAACAGTTAGGAATTTGAATTAAGTGCAATAAACGTTCTGCGGCATTTCTCGTGTTTAATTACAAAGGGCAAGATATATAAATTGCATTAAATTGAAGCTAAATATAGTTAAACTAAAATGTGAAAAAATAATTGTATTTTGGCTAGGAACTTTGAAGATAAATAGAATTGTTTGGAAGTTTAACAGAACAGAATACCGTCTCTTACCCCCGTACCCGTGACCAGACCGGTCACTGAACGGTTTGATGGGCAAGACACGGGAATTTTATTTAAAAAAAGAAAAACAAAATAAACAAAAAGAAGGAAATATATACACTATGTGCAACACAGGCATTTTCACTTTTACACTATTAGTTCGTAATAGTCTTCTTTTCTTTAGATGTCGTTATACCTTTCTTATATTTGAAGGGGGAATGCCCGGTAAAGCCCATTGCGAAACCAGAATTAAGTTCAGATCGAATACAAGTGCAATTAAATCACTGTTTGCTATGGTTTAATACCACGTTACCAAAATAACGGTAATTTGAAAGTGGGTTTAACATCTAGGAATAGAACTTTAATCACTTGCATTCCTCAAGGTAGATTTGTCAAGGACCATGAAAGGGTTGGGGAGAGGAAGCTGCGTATGGAGGGGTGGGTCTTAAAGAGCTCCAACCAATCTCTTCCATTCCACTATTTCAAAGAATGGGCCATTCAGAAGCTTAACTATAATACCTCAATTATCTACCAGAAACTAATGTTAGTGATATTGACTTTTGAGAGACTATGATTGTATTTAAAAATGATAGAATTAGTCGCTCCACAAATTCTGTAAGAAGTTATTAACCCTTAATAAAATGACTGAATCGAGTGCTTTCTCGTCCAGAAAACTTATTTTGGATTGCGCAGCTTTGAGGAAAACATTTATTATCAATGAACTACAAAGAAACAAAACTATAACTGAAATAAAATAAGACAGTATTAAAGTTGCATTATTAATCGCTATCTGTGATTAAAGTTTAATCTTACAACATATTGAAATCTAAAGTACGTACATTAAGAAAATTATATTTTGAGCATTTAAATTCGTATTGCAAACTTGTATGATTTTACTATGACCGAAGAAGTTGTATGTTTTTATTAATAATGTAATAGAATTGATAGATTTTCATTTCCTCTTACTCGTTTTATTTCCTTTTCTTCGTTAGTAATTTAAAACACAAAATTTTTAGCATATATAAATCTTGATAAGTTGTAAGAATTTGCCACATTATGATCCTATTTTAACACTTGTATTAATACGAGCATGGGATATATATGATGGCTTGAAAGATTAGAGAAAAAATATTTGTAATCACAAATGCTGTTTATTTATTTACTAAAATTTCTACTCATGATTAGTCGTAATATCATATAAACCATTTAAATCTTCAAGTGAAAACTTATATGCATATAGTTGTCACAGGTTGTAAGAATTAGCGTTATAGGAAATCGCGCAGTATGGGAAATAAATCTGTATATGTGTCAACTGTAAATAAATATTCGTACATAGAAATTTTCAATAGACGAGTTTTCGGTTTGTAGAAAACTCAGTATTGGTTATTGGTTTATTTACTTACATTAAAAACCTTGACTTTATCAGCTGCGATGTGGGACTTCCGCTTTGAAGATTCCATTGACTTAGCATTACACCGGAAATACGTAGTCCCAGCACTTTAATGTAAACAAACAAATCAGAAAACTTGTCCATAACACATATTCTCACAACGTGGGGCTTTAGATGAGAATCTTCTGTATAAATACTTAAGGATGTTGCATGAATGAGCCCTATTAATGATGAAAGGAAATTCAGAAAATGAATAAAAGGTGAACTTGAGCTTGCATATTTACATGTTGCCTTTAAGGTAAATAAAGAATAGTAGATTTATTTTAAAGAATACCCAGTGAGATCCAATAAAAAATTACGTGAAAAGAAAACCAATAAATTTCAAATTGTTATATTCTTAATCTTTAAATTATTAAAAATAATATATGAGACGTACAATAACATAGGGAAATATTTTTAATCTGCACACGAGCTGCTCCAACTGTTGTGTTTCTAAATTCTTCCAATAGTTTGTACAGGGAAAAACATTTTCCTATATCTCTATCAAAACCATTTTAAGAAAATATTTCAGATTTAAACCAGCCAGTTATTTTACTATCAAAAAGCAGAAAAATCTGTAAAAGTAAAGTGTGAAATTCTTAACAGGTATTAATGATACAAAGTCAGTATTTCTACTCAAACAATTTCCACAAGATTATTGCATAGAACACAATTATGAAGATTTTATTTTCCAGTAGTCAATAGCTACTTTTTAAACAATTCCACTTCTCGCCCAGGTACAGCATATATGACTATATTCTTAAAAAAAACTACAAAAAGCCGGCTTTCTGTATTTATTTGCAGAAGAATTTTGAATGCATTTCATATTCGAACCATTTTGTTCAATAGTGATAAATACTATGTAATGACTCAAAATAGTTTACTTAGGAAGTTTACTTAATGTGTTAATGTGTATAAGTAATGGGAAATGAAATCAATCAAATTTTCTTCAATAACTTTATTTCAATAATAGATTTAATTATATAATTCAATAATGCACATTAATATCAATTTATTTAAAATCCGAATCTTTGAGATTACTAATGATATATGATTTTTTTTTCTTTTATATTCAATTTGGTACACTGAAAGTAGCTGAAAAATAGAGCATTTTGAATTTCTACACGTCGAATATCCTTTGCTGTTAACAAAATAATTAAAAATACTCACTTGTTTAAACGAAATAGGATTACTGATGTTAGCTCATTTGATATTGAGCTATTTCATAAAAATAATATGTTTTATAACTCTACAAAACTTGTCTAATTCTTTATTTACTTATTTAGATATTATTTTAACCCTCATTTAGACACCAGCGATCTCTAAGATCGCTTCTTTGAGATTTCGTGGAAATCGATCAGCTTTCATTTAGTTATCTTCAGAGACCTTCGAGGAGTTGGAATCGAAATTTCGCCTGCCAAAGGCCAAATTTTGTCAAAGACTCATTTCATCGCCAAAGGCCCTAAACAACAACATACTCTCAGATCGCTTTCCCAAAAGTCGCAAATTTTGACATATATACTATTGTAATTATTTAATACGGTATATGATTAAACTGGTGAGTGAATGTGCTTTATAAATTGTTTCTAAAGTCGTCGTGATTAATACTAATACTTTTTTTATTATCACGATGTACTAGCACTAAACAATACAACTACACAGATTACTCTACTTTTTACTGTAAGAATGATTTGTAAGAAATCTGGAGATCTCTTCCTAGTGTCCATGCAACAGTATGGAAATTAAATTATATGAGCAGAAAGAAATATATTGTGACAAAATTGTCTTGTGGGTGTACGTGAATGCAATCCAATAAGCAGGATTTTAAAAAATAAAGCTCTTTATTTTTACAAATATTCTAGGAAAAGACACGTAGCACAAGTATTAAAACAGCACTTGTAAAAATTCACAACAGAGATTACCAATAAATCTCAGCAAAGCGCTCAAAGGTTTCTTATGAGCTCATTAGCTTCCTTGCTGATCAAAATCTAACTGACTCTTCTTGGCTTGAGAGCTTGCTTTTATACTTTTTCAACAGGAAGTGACTTCATTGCGTAGGAAGTGACGTAATCTCAAGAAAGTTCATAAAGCCAGTAGAAATAGGTTGACAGATCGAGGTCTTTCTAGAAAATTCCTTTTGTCGCCAAAGTCACCACCTTTGCCGCCATTTTTGTCACCAAGATCGCCAAATTTATCGCCAAGTTTTTCGCCAAGATTAGTATCTCAGAGAAACAACTTTATAGCTTTGTAACAACACCGTAGTTATTTAATTATACAAGTGAAAGAATGTAACATCATACAGAAAAAAAGAGCATATGATCTATGAGATCGCTGGCATTTGCTAGCCGCGCGTAACAAAGGACTAACCCGAGAGAACGCGTGCCTCCGTAGAGAACGTTAAGAAGCGATGGGGGCTCATTGAATGACCCCATAATGAAATTCAATCCTGAGGTGTTAAAAACATTATATTTTTAGTTGGAAAAATAACGCTTTTAACTTTTAGACACTATGAATACAGTGCTTAACACAAATAAAATCTACTCCTTTATTATCCACTAATAAAGCTCGGATTTCTAGAGGTTCATTTTTCGCGCATCTCTTTCACGTGAAAAGTATAGTGCGCATTTCTGGATAAATATATGTGTTCACTCTACAATTAAATGTATCATGATATTGTTGATGAATAACTCTCAACTCTTCACAGGGCTTGTCACATCTTTCTCTGGTCCTTTCGTTCTAGGTAAGCGCGACACAATATTATGACAACGAATATTTTGCCTTCATTTTGTTTTTCTCCATTCAATGCACTCTTTTTATGAAATCAATTCCAAGTTATTCACATCTTCATTTCCAGAACCTCCATCTTCTCCCGATTCCGTATCATGTCCGCAGAAACTTTCATGATCTGAAAAAATCTCTTTTAAAGCATCCTCAGGTCCATTGTCTTCATTGTCAAGGTCTGGACCTTCATCAGTTTCAACTACAGCAAGACGTTTCCGTCGTAGGCGTTCATTACTTTTTCGTATGGAGTCAGCATTGTGAGCAGCAGGTAAATACTTCGATTCGGAAAGGACAACAACGAACTGACGTTATCAGCCTCTCGAAATAACTGGTTTGTGGAAAAAACGGAAGGACGCGCGGGGAGATTCTGTAACCCCAGTAACTGACAGAATGTGGATTAGGGGTCTAAAAATTCCGGAAATACTTTTTAAATACTCAGAAGAGGCAGAATGGGGTGATTAACTCAGCTACTGATAAGAAGGGAATGAACAGGTGGCTAGTTTTCTGGGATTAGGAGTTTGCAGAGGGATTGGGGTCATAAAATGACCCCCGCGCGTCCCCGCGGGTTAAACATACAACTCTTTTTGCATAATCACACATTATGATGTTATTGAATATTGTTGATTGTATTTAATAGTTTACTTCTCAATTTTACTTATGATCTAATACTCAAAGATTCTGAATAAAGTTATTGAAAGTGTCTATTATCAACAAATAAATAACTAAATATACATTTAAAAGATTAAGGACAAAGAATACCGCAAGTAAATATAAATTAAGGCATGTCATAAAACACATTTATTGAAATTTGACAGATTCACAAAAGACAGATTATTATGCATCAGTTTAGAGGAGGGTTTCAATTATTTTATAATCATACACCAATAAACGAATATTAAATTTTGATTCTTACTTTGATTTTTTAAAAATACTACAGTTTTTCAACAATACTGTCTATAACGATAAACCTGACTACAACGATATTTTCTTTGGTCCTGGTGGAATTCAGATTTACTCAATGTATTTTGTAACCTCCCTAGAACGATAATCACTTTTTAGACTCACCTGTCTATAACGATAATTTTACCTCTTTAGAAAGCTGTTACAATACAATCTATTTTTTTCCCTCCGAAATCGAAACCATATGGTCAAGAATGTCAGATAACATGGGAATCGGAGGAAGAGGAGATTAGAAACCGCAGCCGGTTCTAACAGTGAGATTCATGATGGGAGGGCTAACGACTGGGATGTGAACATTTGTTTGTTTCTCTGACTCCTGGTGTGCATAAACCTATTCATTCGCATTTAGCAAATTGAACTGACCACTTTTTTCTTGAAATTCGCTTTTGGTGTGTCATCTTGAATCTAGGATGGCGCTTCGCAAAGCATGGACTAAAAAACATGGGATTTTTCAGTTGAAGATAGCTAAGTTTGAAATAATGAAGAAAAGGCCTTGAAGATGCTGAGGAAAAAAAGTAAAATGGATAACAAGCAAAATCGATCTAAAAGCACTGTTAATGACGATACTGGAAAAGTTTTAAACTAGCATTTTCATTCTGAAGTTCTTAAAAAAATCTTAAATATAAAATTTTATTCAATACATGAAATGGGATATTTTACATATTTGTAGAATTATAACATTTTTCTGTGAACATTATTTACATAATAATGTTATTATTTTGTATTTATATCACTATTTATTTGTAAAATGAATCAATAAGTGTAATAAAATATATTAGTATATAAATACATGCACACGCACATAAACATTGGATGCGCAAATCATAAAACTGTCTATAACAATATATTTTCTAGGTTCTTACAATATCGTTATAAACAGGTTCTACTGTATTAAGGCTGGAAATGGAAAATGGCTTTAATTTATTAAAAGTTGATAATTTTTGCTGTTATATGCAAACAATATCGAAGACATCCGTATTTAGAAACCAGTAAAATATTTAATTTTATATATTTTTTTATTATTCGAGGCATTAGATGCATTTTATACAATACACAGAGTTCAGAAAAATACGAGTTTTTTCTCATCTCTGTGGCCAGATTAAAGGAAGATTAATGACTTCAGTTTCATCTCATTATTCTACCATTTCATTGTAGTCCTATTGAATATCGAGTTCAGAAAGCACTATCGTCCCCTTCATTAATGTTAATCGATCTTAATGTGTCTTAGATCTGGTTCTCACGTCTGATAACAGCTGGCTATAACACGACTACATGGTGCTAAAAATGAAAGAGACTCATAAAAAAAATGCCAGTCTTATTTATTGGTTTATTGAGTTGTTTACATAATATGTGACCCACTGCTGGGTTTCAGATTATTAAGTAGAGTAACTCTTTCCATGCTTAGCATGGAAAAATTCAAATGCAATGCTTTTTACGTTAATGACTTTTATCGGTTTTATACAGGAATATTGGAGTTAAGTCGTAAAAGTAATTTCAGTTAGCTTGCTGAAGTGTTGGTGTTACTTATTTGCACAGTTTTATTGGATTATGGTCATTCCAAGTTATGCACTGATTTGTTGAAATTAATATCTGTTAAAATACTATTCAAGTTATACATTTGGACACAAATATCCGGCAATTCAATGTATATTATTGAAAAGGTCGATAACTATTGTGTGGGGGGATATGAAATTTAAATTATATCAAGTCATGCACAGACATTCTATTCTTAATTTCGCGCGAACGTATTCACAATGCAAATATAATGGAAGCATTTTACGATATTTATCATAGATTATTATATGTAGTTTATATTGATATTTGGTTTTAGTATTGATCCATATTAAAATAAATAAGCACCTATGATTATACTAACCGCCATTGGTTCTTGAGATGTTATTATTGATTTCACTATGAACAAAAATGAACTTTTTTTATTTGCCAAGGAAATTTTAATTATTTTAGGGCGTTTAGAGGCTGCTGATTTCAGAACTAATTTTACTTTTGCAGAATTGGCCCTAGTTTTAGAGATAATGTATATTGTCAACATTTCAATAATGTCTGCAAAAGGGTGCGCCGAAAAAAGTCAAAAATGTTTTTCTCTTGTAAATATACAGCGGGAAAATTTTCGAATTGGTGAGAAATAATTCAAGGAAAAAAATTAATTAAATTGATTGATATCTACCGCCTCGAATGGGCCTTAAAAGCACTAAAAAGTGGCACAATTAGACTGTATTTCATTAACTATTAAAATATTAAAAATTCTCTAATCTCTTCATTATAGCATTAACTGTTAAGTGCTCAACTTCTTAAGAGTAATAAATTTTATTTTATCAAAATAGGTCCATAACTTTCTATCACGGATTTCTTTCAAAGTTGCCAAAACTATGTGAAATTACTTCATTTATTAGTTCCTAATCAACATCCTAATCTTCACACATTATTTTGTCGACTGAATGCAACAGGTCAATTTCTATGCATCGCAAAATTCAAATAAAGAAAAAATAACTACAACATCATAGAGAAATTACATTTTAAGGTAACAAATTGAAAATAAATACACACCAAGGGGTGACCCTTGACGAAGATTTCAGGCCGGATTCTACTCGTATTTTATTTCAGTCGCTTCGTCGTTAACTTCAGTTAGTTTATTGTATTTTCGTTGAATTCATAGGAAGAGGTTATTTAGGTGTATTCATAGGATTAGGTTATATCATAGTTATTTATTTTCTTTGTTTAGGGTAACACATGCAAAATTAAGCTCCTAACCTAGAATATTAGTTGTGAATTCAGAACGTATGCCAAGAATACAGAAAGGAAGAAAAATGAACACACCTATAAAAAATGACTTCGACTACCAGGATATTAAAGTATTGGAACAACGATATCAAGGGAGTTGGGACACATATATTGCCGATGATTACTGCTAGAGACTTCAAAGCGAAACTTGCACTGTACGTGAAAGGAAATCATATAAATGCTTGTAACTTCTAGGCCTACGTCATGGTCAAGTTAACTTACAGCATGTGTAGAGGTGAGATTTACTAATCTAGTCGCTGAGGTATTCGGTACGCAGAACAATTGACGCTTAAGTGCTTCATATTGACTAGTACTATACTACACTACTCGGCTTCTCAACCTACCATGCCTGATTCACATATATATCAGAAGTATTCCATTGTGAGAAACCACAGAGCCTGTGATGCAATCAAAGAAAGAGTACTAAGTAATTAAATAACAAATTTAATATAATAACAACTAAATTAAAATCCTAAATTAAATCATAACATCATTAAACACGCTAGCTGTGAGATGATACAGAAAGAAGAGAGTGAACAGAAGTAATCATAGTCTTTAAGCAGCTTCTTAATAATGCTGCTCAATAGGCTGCTCGCTATTGGTCGATAGGCAACATCACAAAGAGGGCGGATCCGATCTGCATGCAATTACAATTCAACATATTGCCAGATGCCGCGATGATGCCACAAGCTTTTCCATGAAGTAACTGAACCAGCTTATTTAATTTTCATTTTATTGGACTTAATGCAACATCATCATGTATTTTTACCATACCATTATGATTCGTCTATTTATTTGTTGAAATTCGTCTCTTTATTTTATTGATTAATATTGCTTGATATTAATTATTTTATTCATTAATATTGATCGTTGATATTAATATGTGATTTTTGCATAGATTTAACTTGCGATTTATATATTTATTACTCTTTAGGATTAGGTTGATTTAGTGCATTGATTTAATTTTATTGAGATACTAGAGCCATTCTGATAAAAGGAATGCCGGAATCGGCATCAGCACCACTGAATTACCCTAAAACTGTTAGAATATCGTTGGCAAAAATAGTTTTGACCAGTGTTATTATTTAGACATTTATATCGCTGACTGATTTGGAATAAATATATAATGTGAAAGTTATAGACCATGTTTCAAATGCAATTTAGAAATTAAAGATGATAAAGAAGGAAAAACTATTCAATGCAGAAACATTATGCACATTTATACGTGTGTAGAAATAAATATTTCTACACATGATATAATAAATATTTCTATTTTCTTATTAATGAAAACTGGTTTTATTACTTCAGTTTTAAAAGTTTTAAAGCAGAGGACTGCTGAATTTCAAGCCTTTCAAATTCTGTATGACTTTCTTAAAACTTTACAATAATACAATCTATAACAAATCTAAATCATTTTAAAAATGCAGAAAACAATGCACATTTGCAATTCCGCACGTAGCATTTGGTTGAACCTTTTTAAAAAGTAGAAACGAAAGAAATAATTGAAATACATTTGGTTCGCAAGACAAATTTTCTTCCAAATCAACCAGCACAAAATATTTAAGAACATTTTTGTGATATTTTTACGCTACTCTTCAACATCGCGAATATTGAATAACATCATAGAAACATAACATAATAAACTACGATAACAAAACGAATTTTAAAACTATTTGAAATCATATATTAGATTTAAAAAACATTTTTAAATGAAACTTTCAAAATTCCATAAATAATATCTCATTACTTAAACGCAAGCCAAAAATTGAGTTGAACAAGTTTTTATCTAAACTATGCAATAAATAAGTCCGATAATGGTTACAGGAATTTCTTTGAGGAAGAAAACTTAGGCTGTCTTTATCATGCAAATGTTTGAGCTTGTCTGAAAAAATGATGATCATAAATATTTTATTTGCTTTGAATAAAGAACGGATCTACGGCCGCGTATAGCATCTGTTGGAATCTTCATGGTTTTTCCTTTTACGACATGATATGAAGAGGAAAATAAATATATCTTTTAAACGTTAGGCATGCAAAATCAAAAGATACTAACGGAATGAAAATTTATATATAAATTAAAATATATTTTTAACTGTCAGTTCTTCGAGGTATTTTACATTAATAATAGATTATCATCAGCATTAACTTTAAAAATTTATAATAAAATAGCAGTTTTGTTATTATTATTAGTTTTTTAGCATATTTAGCTTCGTTTTTTTCATATAACATAACATTCCCTTTCATTTCAGGAAACTCAAAATTTAGACAACAGCGGTTAACGACGAAAGACATACAGAATTCAAATTATAGTTCTGTATTTCATCGCACAATATTTTTGTCCATTTTATTAAGTAGTTATTATGACAAAATTATTAAGTTCCATGAAAATTTTACACTTCTCAAATTTATCACAATCCATTTCGAAAATCATTCCTGTGTAATTAATAAATTGTGATTGCATTAACAAAATAAAAAATATATATCTAAATCAAAAATTTAAAAATTAAAATAAGATTCTGCAACCTCCTATATATATAACTTTAATTCTGTCCATTATTATTTGTCTTAAGTAATTATTAGAAATTCATTCCATATAAAGTGCACCTAATGATTTTAACTTTATCCTAAACAATTACGCATTAAGTATTTAAATTTTTTTTCAAATGACACAGTTCTACGATGAGTTATTTGAATGTGTCCAACTACTTTCAGTTTTATTATATCTAAAAATCTTATTTGGGTTTCATTTTGATGTTAGAAATTTCACACGAAACACTAAAATATAAAATTATTAAATCAAACATGGATGTATTTTAGCCAAGCTTCGTTTACATTCCTTTTTATTAATATGTTAATAATATCTAGTTAAATTGTAACTCAATTTCGTACAAGTTGCATTTAGGCCTATTGTACATTTTTTACATTAAAGAATGTTAATTAATTTGTGCACTTAAATATCATTATTTTTAGCCAAAATATCCGCAATGCAAAATATTTATCAAAGAAACCATCGAGTATTTTTCATATAGAAAATATTATTAATAAAATAAAGCATTCCACATTTTTGGGACGTTCAATTTCTTTATTCATGCTTTAGTTGCCTAAATATTTTTCTGACAATATCTTTTAAATTTCTTATATTAAGATCTTCCTTTCATTTAACCGCCATTCAGGTTGAGTTAAGTTTATCAATAGATAAAATGCAAGGAACCGATTTGTCTTTAGCAGTGATTAATTGACAGAAGACGGACACAGAAGAAGAAAAAAATGTCATGTATTTTTTACTCGTATTCCTCCCATCATTTAAAATCTTTATGTATATGTTTCTGTATTCGCCCGTCTAGAAAAATTATGTTTTAACTCTTAAAAATGCATTCATGAACTGTTTTCTAGCAGGGAACCTAAACGATATTGCTTATGGGTATCTTGAATTTCTTTTCCATGCCTATCCATCTGTTAAATTTAAATGCATATAGATTTTAGCAAGGAATGTTAAAAAATGTGCAAGTAAGTGCAGCGTGTTGGATAGCTCAGTGTTTATTTTAGATTTGTACTCACTTTTATTTATTATTTCTTTCTTTTCTTTTCATTTTTCTTCTGCTTCTTCTTTATGTAGCGAAAAAGTGTGAAAAAATTAATAAATAAGGCTCTCCATATATACCCAACTGCTTAAAGGATCGATTATTCTTGCTCCAGAAGCAGGGATACTAAGTGGTATTCTATCTATATACACATGACTATACGTAGGCCATTTCCTGTTGTTAATTACACAAGTTAACATTCGTTTTTTTCCGAGAGTATGAACGCCTATTGTCTGGGGGCAACTACCATTACCTTTTTATAAATAGCTAATAATAGTTTGGGTGCATTTAGGCACAAGATTGCCATAATTGTAGGAATTATTCAAATGAATTAATTAGCTAAACAAAGAAGAAAAAGCCAAAAAAATTATCATTGTAAACGTAATCATTGCCATTAAATACCAACAGAAATTTGTCTCAGGAACAAACATAGAGTTTCTTATTCAGCTGAATAATTTCTTATTAGTGCCATAATATATTGCTTATTAAGTCAGATTCGATTACTTATTCAATCTTTGGTTGTCTGAAGATTACTTTTGTGAAAACCTTCTACCGTTACTTATATAAACATTCTTCTTAGTTTCCATTTCTTCTTCCATCTGACGGCCATCTATGTTTAGTTACATCTATCCATAGATAAAATGCCTGACAGAGATTTGACCTCAGCACTGATTAATTGACGGAGGAAGGACACAGAAGACAAATTTATGTTTGTTTCTGCTAGCAGGAAGTGAGCAATATCTAGGATCTACTCTATGAGGAAATGGTTAATGCAACTGTTATTGACGGAATCAGGAAACACCACTGCAAATCCTTTAAGAATAGTTGCACTTCATTCTATTTAGGCTGGCTATATATAGCTTGTCTTGGACTAATGCGATCTCTTGATTTTTGTTCCGAGATTCTGTCATGATCCCATGACAATGATCTTTATTAGAGTCCTAAATTATGACTAAGGTTATATTTTGCTAAAGAGATATTTTTAATCATACTAAAGCAGTTTTTAATCTTCCTCTCAAGTTGTTCAATAAAATAACTGATACTAGAATTTTCCATCGAATTAAATCTATTGCAAGATCTAGTACATTAATTAGTATTTAAATGGATCTTAATTATAATGTTATCAAAAATAGTGGTGAAATTCGAAACATTTTGATAGTAATTTTTGCAATAAAACGAGTAAATTCTTTATCGGATTTCAGTTTTTAATGTTATTGAGTAAGAGTCACAAATTCTAATTTGAAATAAATGCAATTTTAATTCTGTATGTTGATTTTACTTGAATAATTTGATATTTGCGAATCGACCTTCAGAATCTGATTTTATAATCATTTTCTGTTCTTGCAGTAGGAAAAATAGCACGCCGTCACATCAGAAAGAAAGACATTATAAATTATAATATTGTATGCAAAGTTATATGTGACAGTTATTACGGCGTGTTATTGTGGATTCACTCCATTACCGCTCTATGCCTCACTTATTTTCAAATTACAAAATACGATTTTTCTGATTTGGTCGAGTCGAATACTATTCTAACTTCGTTTCCAACAATTCAAAAAAGTCATTAGAATCATATTTAAAATTTATTAAGTAAATTCATTCAATAAATATTAGTAATTATATAATACAATCAAGATTTATTTTTCAATTTTATGTTCTCAAATTACAATAAGATGTGTAATAAATGTAGGATAAAAGATTTAAAAATATAGATATGTAATAGATGTTAAAAAATATTTGATATTTCAAAATTAGAAAAACACATGATTGCACTTAATGTGAGAATAAATATAAAATGTTTAGAACAAGAGAAAATAAATTTTAATCATAGTAAAGGTACCGAAATATTAATAAGTCCATCATCCATTCGCTAAATATATATTATTCCACAGTTATTATATAATTATCGAAACATTTATCATCAGGTTAAAAGAAGTAAAAATTATCAAATAGTTCTTGTTTCGATATAAATTTATCCGTGATATTAAACAATGTACATCCATGAAATATGTATTCGAAATCAATGTAGTATAAAATTACAGAAAAGAAGAAACAGTTAACTCGTTCAAGAATAAAATATGTGTCTGAAATCGATTTCAGACTGGCAGGCTAAAACTATTGAAAAGAAACAAAAGTTCTGTGGTTTCGGTCCTCCATTGATCTCCTTTTTGCTAAAAATAACGCTACATAAAAAGGGGAAGGCAATCAATAGTTAAAGTCGAGAGTTGAATACCTGAACATACCCATTCGAGCTGGTGGTGAATTTCAAAGTGGGAAATAACTGCCAAGTAGAAGGTTTGCTTTGCTGGATTTTCAGGCCAATGCTACGCTCTATCCAAGTAGAACGCTTTCAATTTTTATCTCACTAGAATTAGAATTTTTTCACTCACTTTGGGAGATTTCTGAAGCAGGGTAGGAACGTGATACACGTTACTTAAATGGGATGGTGGGATGGTTTTATCATAAAGAATTGGAGTGTTTCGAAATTTTGGAAGAAAGAACTTTGTTATGGAAAGTCAAGATATTTATTGAACTGTTAAAGCGGTATGAATATCTTTTACAATGTTAAGTATTCTGGCACAGTCTTGAACAAAATTGACAGCATATGTTTGAAAAAAGATTCATATATATATACATATAGTATAAATCGTTAAATGAAAACTCAGTTAGAGCACAATGACGACATTGAGTCATTGTGCTCTAGCTGTGTTTTCATTTAACGATGTATACTTTATCTACCACAGCGCTCTTGGAATTGCAGCTTTTAGCGCATTCATTGCGTATGTGCTGTATTCTTCTTCACATATTTACGGTTCTTTCTACTGTTTTCCATTTGACACTATTTGTATTTTTATCTTTACTCCGATATACTTTCAATTCGATTTTTCATGTCTTTTCGAGCAGGATATGAAGGCTTTTTTTATTATTTTTCTATTATGTTTTCTTCTTTTATATATATATATATATATATATAAATTTAAATTTAATGCGACATAATCGATTCCTAAGATCGATTGGCATTTGATTGTTGGAATTCCGATTCTGGGTTGTCTTTTTCATAGTAATAGTTTATATAATTATCTTTCTGTATTTCATTGTAGGATTATTAATAAGGTAACATTATTTTATATTTAATTTTAATTATTGGTTTAATAGGTGTATATACTGAAAATGTTATTTGAGTTTTAATTGTTTGTAAAATATTTAACTATATATATATATATATATATATATATATATATATATATATATATATCTTCTACACATCAGCGAGCGAAAATTTGATTCTCGTTTGATTTAACGTGCAATAGGCCAATATTAAGGCGAACTTCTTGTGGAGTAGGGTATTGAACCTATGACTCTTCAATCGCAAAACTTAACTCTGCCTCAGAATTACTAATAGTTGATTTGCAAAGCAGCTAATTATGGATTTAATGAAAATAAATCTTATGGTGTAGTGCAGTTAACCCTTCAATGCCCGATCTTTTAAATTTCAAAATAAAAAAATGTTTTTGGCATGGGAAGTTCACATATAACAACAGAAAAATACACAAAAAATCAAAAGATGTTTGTGATATTTTCAAATTCAATTTAATGAACGTGTTAAATAACTATTTCTTTTGTATAAAACAATAAAAATATGTTTTAAAAGTAACATCAAATTGTAAATACCAGTAGAAGCAATTAATGAAACCATCAAAGATTCAAGACTCCTTTTAAATGCTAAAAACTGCGGTAATATGTCAATAAGTGTATCAGGAATTATATATCAGGAATAACTGACTACCACAAACTTATTAATAGGACCTGTGCTGTCCATGGAAAATGGAACGAAGGATTATTATCCGGTCTCTTATGATGTTTCTAATATGATACAGAGTGTACGAGTGAACAAAAGATTTTCTATTTTTTATTAACATGAAAAATAAATTATGCATCAAATTTGAGACAAAATTTATTTTGTATCAAAGAAAGAAGGGTTAAATACATTTTCAATTTATGTTAAAATAAGAAGAAATATATACAAATAAGAAAAGGCATTTAGTAAACACCATTGCTCAACTTATTTCTCGTAGTCATTCATTCACTTTTAGAAATTTTTGAGCAGTAGGAATGCATCCATATAAAATTATATGAAATAGAAGGTCAAATTTAGCTCAAAATTAAAGCACTTATTTAAGTTTTGGACCAAAGAACTCAAAGAATAAAAGTCAGGATATTTAGTAAAGTAATACAACGGTATGAATTCTTATGAAATCCCTTTGTATTCTGGTACAATTTCTACTGAAGAGACAATTTAAATCTTCTTTGAGAAATGTAGTAATATTCTTGTTTAATTCAGTTTAAAATAAATGCTTAAGATTTGGAAAAGCAATCATTCCTTACGCTATTGACATTGAAATTTTATAACAAAGCTCAGAACCATTGCCAGATATTTGCAATTCAAATACAACATGAATGATATATAAAGTTGCTTGGTTTCTAGTCAAATATATTTTTAAAAAGTTTATACTGAAGAGTGAACATAATACAAAACATATCCATTAGGAAGACTACTTTTTCTTCTATTTCAAAATATAATAAATATATTTCACTCGCTTTTAAAGATTTTCGCAGTAAAGAAATGTAATATAACAATGCTTGGTTATATGACAATGGATGATGAAAGAATCATAAGGAACTGCACTATTTCGAAAGTGTGAATAAAATAACTTTCTTATATAAAATTCAGGGCTTTTATTACATTGTTAAAATGGCCTGGTTTTGCTAAAAATGTATTTGTTTTCTAAAATAGTTATACATAAAACCCATGCGATGTATTTTGAAATAGAATTTTCGAATATTCGAGTTTTGTTCAGAAACGCAGACAGACGAGAGAAGGAATTACTCTAACACCGCTCACAGTCGTTATCATTTCTTAGAGAACCAAATATGGAAAGGAATCGTTTCAAAAGATTTGGAAATGAATGCAATATAATTAAATAAATTGTAACGAAAATGTTGTTTAAATTTTTTACGAAAATAAAAATACATATAGGAATAAGAAGTAGTAGCAAAAAATTCTATAGGTTGCGTAGCAATTTCTGTTTCAGTGAAACAAGATAAATTTGATTCATCTCAGGCATTTTCCCAAAAATTTAAATGTTACACAAAGTGGTTGAATAAAATGGTGTAAAAATAGTACTGAATGTACTGTTTGGACAAAGAAGCATGTGAAAAGGCAGATTTTTTATTAATAGAATTTAATAAGGCAATTTTTAAAGATAAGTCTATGCTGCATCAGTTTTAAATGGAAGTGCTATCTCTTTCATCATTTCATCTTTAAAATAGCGTTGATACCCATGTGTTCACAAAATATGTGAATAAATATCTAAACTTACAGAGTTAGTATCAGGTATTAATAATGTATAAATAACATGAATGAAATACGAGATACGAGTGATATATATAACACAACTCCACTCCAACCCCCTGCAACTATAACCATAAGGTTATTTAAGCAGTGTCGCGGTCATGAAGCGGAAGAAAAATCACCACACCCGAGAGGAGACCTCTCTTAAAACCTGACAATTCTTTATACCGCTGCCTAATTAAAAACGCAACAAGTTTACAAATTTTTACAGGAGCTATTGCGTTAGGATGGATTGCTATTGTGCTATACATTACAAAAATATCTTGGTAACACAGAGTAAAATAAAACTTTGTAAAAAACACAAAGTTACTTAGTTATACATGAAATAATTGGACAACAATAAAAACTAAATGCAATGGAAGAATTATACGAAGAGTGAAAAGTACATTCAGAAACAAAAATAAAAATTACAAATTTTTACAGGAGCTATTGCGTTAGGATGGATTGCTATTGTGCTATGCATTACAAAAATATCTTGGTAACACAGAGTAAAATAAAACTTTGCAAAAAACACAAAGTTACTTAGTTATACATGAAATAATTGGACAGTAATAAAAATTAAATGCAATGGAAGAATTATACGAAGAGTGAAAAGTTCATTCAGAAACAAAAAATGAAAGGAGAAAGATGAAAAACAAATTAATACAATAATAAAAATGACAAGAAAATGTACACAGAAACAGAGAGATGTGCCGCACATTGTTTTAATAAGTTCGATTTTGAAGAAGAGCTAGCTGATGGAACTCTATTTGAAGAAGGAGAAACACGGTGGATCTTGGAAGAAAGTCCTGAAAGAATGACTAAAGCAGTTCTGAGTTAATTAGGGGATGATGGCGAGTGATATATACAGAGTGATTATAAAAAACATGGCCAAACTTTAAGGGTAAGTCAGGCTTACGATAAGCATCCAAAATCACATAGGAGCATGGGTGCGCAAACGCCACCTGGAGTCAGCAGATGGCATTAAAGAAAAATCCACGCTGGCCAAAATGCTGAATGCTGACGATATATTTCAGAATATTAACAGTATTGAACTGGAAATTTTATATAAGTTGACCTATATATCTGGCTTTGAAGTTGTATAAAAAATTACGCTGCCTTTCGCACATGCGCAGTAAGAAATTATTTACTACAAATGCTTATATCTTCTTTTGTTATCAATGCATTTATTTGAATGTTGAATACAATGCTTTTTTCGCAGAATGTCTTATATTTTGTAAGTTTCGCATAATTCCAGGGAAAACTCTGCAAGATATAAGCAAAAAACATCCAAAAAAATTTGGAATTTTTTAAAGAAACCTGTACATCTTCCCGAATATTCGAGATATTTTTACGAAAATGCATGTAAATATTGCGCACATCTTATAAAATAAAGACAAAAGTTGCAAACCATTTTCCGCTTTCGGTGAGTCAAAATCCTTTCCCCACTTCATCAATTTCTGGTTGGTCCCCTAAATGCTCTCGAAACCGAATCTTCAATGTAAATTGTGAGTTAAAACCTCTTCTTTGAATGGTCATTGTTGGAGGAAAATCCTGACTTTAATCCTGACTTTCAGGAGATATTCGAAAAAATTCGAAATTTGATTATGTATGGCTCACCTAACCTTAGTGTATCCGGCTGTTTCACAGAAAACTGATAATGCACAGTCTTTCGAGTATCTTCGAAATGTTATATGAATTTTCCTCGAACCTCGACTTTATAAAGAATAGGTATTAACTCACAATTTACATTGATTCGCCCATGAGGGCATATTGGAATCCGACCAGAGATTGATGAATTCTAAAAGGGATGTTGGTTCACTCCACTTCACAGAAAGCTAATAATGGTTTGCAACTTTCAACATCTTTTGTGAGATGTGCGCAAAACCTTCATGCATTTTCGTAAAAATAGTATTGATATTCGGGAAGATATAAAGGTTTATTTAAGAAATACTAAATTTTTACTCAGATTTTTTTGCTTATAACTTGCAGAGGTTTCCTTGGAATAATACGAAACTTACAAAATATTTGACATTATGCTAGAGAAGCAGTGAATTAAATTTTCGATTAAATGCATTGATATTGAAAGAAGATATCAGCATTAGAATCAAATAAGTTTTTATTGAGCATGTGCGAAAGGTAGCGTAAGTTTTGTTTCACATCTTCAAAGCCAGGGCAACATACGGCAACATATATAACATTTTCAGTTCAATACCGTTAATATTCAGAAAGATATCGGCATTTTGGCCAGCGCGGTTTTATTTTTAATGTCATCTGCTGCCTCCAGATGGCGTTTCCACACCCATTTTTCTATATGATTTTGGATGCCTATTGTATGCCTGACTTACTTTCTTAGCCACGTGTTTTTGAATAACCCTGTATTTATTAAATTATATTTTTATTCTCTTTTGGATAATTTCGGCAAACAGAACTCTTTTACTGAATAAAATGCTGCGGCAATCTTATCAGAAATATAAAAAAAATAATAATCTTTCGCCAAAGAACCGCACAATGCAAAAAGAAAGCGTTTATTGAAGGGTTAAATCATAGGATTTACTAAAACATTTCTGCACGCTGGTAAAGTTTAAAATCAAAATATTATCACCTTGGTTCAGAAGAAAATAATTACATTTCTCTGTCAGTTTTCATTTTAAAATACAAATAGATGTTGCTATGCCATGATACCAATCGACTTTAGAACTGATCTAAGAGCTTTTCTTCGGGATTTACAATGAAAATATGACACGGATGCCCGGAACTCATATGGAAAATCTCTATGAAGTATATTTGAGTTAAAATCCTTCTAATAAAATGTATTCCTGGATAAAAAATGTTAAGTAAGAATTAACTAAAAAATTTTTTCTCATATTATTATCATATTTTATTAGATATGAAGTTATATGCAGGATATTTAAGTAAATAAAATCAGAGAAATATCCTTTACGATTATAATTTTTTTTTTTAAATTTCATTTTAAACCAGAAATGTATTGACAATTTCATCTACCTTGTTGGCTCGGAAATGCCATGATAAGTATTATTGCTTCTATATTATCTTTATTTCTGGAACTAAATTACCATAATTTCCGGAATAAACGTGAATGGCATGAATTCATAACTCCATACTTTCCGAAATCACTTTAGTATATCGCTCATGGGGCATGCAGTTGTTTTGCCATTTGAATTTTTCTTGTGTACGTGCTGGGTATTAGGAAGCCTTCTACTTCACTGGAAAGTCTATGGTACCAAAGAGTTCTTGAGAATCCGAATTCAAGGAGAAGAATAATAAACATGCTTAAATTCATAATAGACAATGAAAACATAATCCAACTGGAATAATTACTCAACTTCCTTTGTACAATCATTCTAGCTTATCAAGCATTCAATACACTGAACCTACTAAGTTCTTCCTTTCTCATAATTCTTTAAAAGTAATCTCCCTATTCCTTGTATTGCACAATTAACACGCAATGGTTCCCCAACATTTCTACGTTACTCAATAACCTGTGCAGTGATGTAAGCTTTCATGTTGTCCGTCATCATCTTCATTCGTCATTTTTCTTTCATTCACACCGTGATAATCAAGACATCGTATATATTCCTTTATTTTGTTGTCAGTTCTATGTGTATACACGAGATTTGTAATTTCTTCAATTGCCACCCTTCTGTATGCTGTAATTTTTGTTTACAACTCAGTAAAGTCCACCTACATCTATACCATATGAGCTCTAGGAGCCACGTGAGTTCTAGAGACGGCGGTGTGCTGTAGTGTTAAAGTGTGTACGAGCTGGTACAGCTGCTAGACTAGGAAAAGTTTTCCTCTCCGATAGAGTTGCTACAGATGATGGATAAGTAAAATTTTACCTTGTTTGCAATCTAGTACGAATAATGTCTTAGAAGATAGTAATGAAACCGTTAGGACTGACCTCTCCCACGGAATAACGCTGTCTATTTTATAATCACCCTGTTCATAGTTACTCATCTGTTTTATTTTATGAGGGCCGTGGTGACCTAACAGTAAGGTCTCGGCTTCGGGGCCGGAGAGTTCCAGATTCGAGACCCGAAGATCCTTCGTGGGGAGGGGCGCTGTTTCATGTTAATTCAGATGCACAGGGTCAAATGTTTTTGCCCTGGTGTGGTATGGAAGAATGGAGAAGTGGTGCCAGCTCACGTGTCATCCTCGTCATCTAGCTGCGGTATAAATTATGAGGTCCATCCAAAAATTCACCTAGTATTGCTTCAGAACGGGACGTTAATATAACTAGACTAAACTAAATTTTCTTTTTATCACCTCATGTCGATGGGATAACAAAAGGCCAACCCAAAAATAGTTCAAGAGCATCCCAGATTTTCATAGTCCCGTGGCTTGAAAGATGTAAATACGTATTGACATTTCTTCGTCAAAATTGGCGTTTTAATAGGGAATAATTTTGAGATTTCCATCTTTCTTATTATGAAGGTTAATAAGAAATTTTTGATATCTGCCTTCTGTTTGGATGTGTGAGGCATTGTATATTTTACATTAAATGTCCATTCTAAGTTGGATTCATTACAGTTATTCGTATACAGGCATGTTAAACAAAGAGTATGTTTATGTCTGGTTATTATAAATTGTGCATCTTGAAAAATGTTAATCCATCACTACTTGGTTGCTGAAAGGATATTTTAGTTTATGTTCTCTAAAATGTTTCTATGTATTAATATGTTATATAAATTCCTGAATTTTCAGCTGCTGTGACCGATGCATAAAGGATACCAAGATATCAGATCAGATTTGCGAGAAAAGGAATTAATAAGACAGATACATTCCACAGAAGAGTTTCTGGTAAACAAAGATTGATCATTGATATCAACACTGTTTATGAATAAAAAAAATTTAAATTGATAATTTTGGAGGATTTTTATTGATTAATATTAGTTCTATTGTCTATAACAATTTCGATTACTATACTGAGACCAATAAATTACGTTTACGGAGATGCAAGAATCGCAAAATAGAGAAATTAGGTAAAATGTACAAGAATCAAGAAAATAAGCTCCAATAACAATATATCTGGACATTTTTTGCTGCTATAGAGGGAAGAGATATCTACAAAATAACAAAGAGATACTTTTTCCCATGCTTCGAAATGCTAATATTATTGCATATAACAAAATAAATAGTTATCAGTGATTAAAAGGTTACATCATTATGGCTGCTCACAGAACATAATTTAAAAAGCAACTAGCAATATCCTTTCTTAACGTATAAAAATATATATAACTTATATTCAGATTACGAGAAGCTATAATTAGTGAAAATAGTATAAATGATAATAATATATCAAATTACTTATTTGGCTGCACTAAACGAGATATCTTAGTAATCATTTAATACAACATAACAATTAAAGTAAGGCACAGTCGTGATAAAGAGATATGCGCGATTAATCAAAAATATTATACTTATTAAGTAATCTCGGAAGAATCAAATGCTTGCTAAATTAGTTAATCTGATTTTGAGCTTTACATATTTCCTTACCTTTTATAACGAAGGCAATTACTGCGATATCTCTCCTAATATCCCAAATCTAAGTACATTTTATTCTATCTGATTTCTTATCTGAAATACTTTAGGAGACTCATTGAGCTTACTTATTTTACTCTGCTAATATCATGATTTAGATAGTCTCGTAAAAGTCTTATCTTGGGAAATTCCCTGCATAGAACAGCAAAATCTATATTTAATGTTAATATTTATCAATGAACATTTGGTTATTAAAAGAAGGCAATAACTTGATACATATTTATGATTTATTACTAATTGGATACAACATTTCTTAATATTTATGTTAAATAATAATTATCAGTAAATTTGGAACAACTGTATTTAAGAAATTGTTGGATAAAATCATTTTTAAAACTGTATGAAAACATATTTTAAGTGATTTTGTGTGCAAGCATATCCGAGAAATATGCAGCCACTGCAGAACAGTTTATGAAGAACAATTTATTAAAATGTAGGCAATTTAATTTTTAATAAATTGAATTCAGAATATTCAATTGTAGATAAGATTTTGAAACATTACTGAAGTCCGAAACGATAGTGAGGACTGAAATATTTGCGCGCGAAGCGGCGTGTCTGACTAGGAACAGTTGCATGGTTAACAAAGAGAACGCTAGTATTCACGGCTAGAGTACATAGTATTTTTGAAAACGGACTTCTACGAAAAATCTCGTGACTCTGGAAGTTAAAGTAGAAGTGTGTTTGTCTAAGATTGGAGTAGAAGTAATTCTTTCATAAATAAATAGTAGGTGGCGTTAAAAAAGGTTTATTTTGAAGACGATTAAAAATTCGAAATCATTACTTGTAAGTATTAGTTTTTGTTTTAGATTAACTTCCCCTTTTACGATACTTGAAAAATATCCAGAACGGACTCAATTATTCAGAGCAATAAATATAGGATGAAAATTGCAGAAGAGGACTCTTTCCCATAAGTTCATGTCAAACTGTGTTTTGTTATTTAACTAAGATTGATTTAAGATACAACAGAGCCACACTTAGAATCGGACCTAGAATCTGACATTTCCATGCTTGAAGAAAAATTGAATATCGACTCCCTGGCGTTTTCCAGATTTCGAACTTTAAAATGAAATTTATGTTAAGTGTGCACGCTAACAGAAATTTTAATAAATCATACGAATAAACTATGAGAATTACATAAGAGCACTGTTTCCCATACTTTCAGGTCAAACTATGTTTTGCTGTTTAACCAAGATTGATTTAAGGTACGACAGACCTACACATAGATTATAATCGGACCTAGAATCCTTTAAATACCTTTAAAAGTATAAATAAAATACTTAGTACCACGACTGTCGAAAGGGGATTTCAGAAAAAACAAGTTATGGAAAGAATTCATTTTGAAATGTTTTCCCAAAATGTTATGTTTTTGTATAATGTTGATAAAAAGTAGGGGAGAGTGGGGTAAAACTAGGTAGTGGGGTAAAACCGGGTACAATCGATTCTGGTGCTATGATCTTCCCTATCTAACAGATAAATATTGAATTACACACTACTGGTCAAGAAAAATGAAGAGTCATAGTGACATGTTGTAGGTGTTGATTTTAATGCATCTGTGAAGGTTTATTTGTCTTAAAACGTCAACTCTCAAATGGTCGTTGCTTTTCACATTATACTTATTTAATAATCATTACAGTTATAAAAACTCTATTCAGTCCAGCTTATTATATGTTTGCTAAGAATTTATACCTAATCAGACAATAAGGATTTAGTCCAATAATTGCTCGGTTCTATTTCATTTTTTATAACCTCTGAGCAGCGTAAGATAGGGATAGTCAGTCCGATTAAGAAGATAAAAACACATCCGATGTTGGTTGCTTATATTTTAATAATATATTTTCTAATTTAAATAAATGCAAAGGGTGGGTCCAATGCCGAAATTGTCTTAGCTGGGCTCACGAAAGCTGCAGTGGCGTGGAAGAAGAAAACAACTGATTAACATGTGAATTTTGTAACTAATATTCTTTAATTGTCATATAAAATAAAATTGATTGCTACTTTTCCTCTAAAAATCGGGATTTCCTAATTTCCCATAACGTTAACATGTGCACCCGGTTTTACCCCACTAGAGGGGTAAAATCGGGTAGTTTGACTTTTTTTTAATAAAAAATCATTGATGAAAAAAGTAATGAAACTGTGACTTTTCAGAAAAAGATATTTTGTACTCCGATAAACAATGGATATTTTAATAAAATTTGATATGCTCTATGTCAGATAGTTTAGCTCCAACAGGCTTTCGAGTCTTAGCTACACGGTTTTACCCCACTTTCCCCTATAATGCCAAATGAAATTAGAATTAAAAACTGGTTTCTATTTAACCATAAGCATAAACTAGGATGGCATTTTAATGCGTTTTAAATTGGAAGTATTTATATTCTTCGACGCTTTCTTATGGCCCCCACTTTTCATGATGTTACTACATGATAATAAACAGCTAAATATTCAAAGAAAGTGCAAGAATTCATTTATTTTATCACGTGATGTTTAAATACTGCATTGCAAATTAAGAACTAAATCAAGAATTCATGAATTATTAAACTAAATGCACGATCCAAAATAATGTTTTAAAATTCGAGAACAAATGTTTAATATAGTATTTTACACACCGCATTAGTCAATTTAAAACGCTTATACTGATTTCAGAATTTATAAATACTTTTGAGTTACTACAGAAACCCCCTTTTTCTGCAATTATTTGTTCTCGATGTGATCGATATTTTCTCTTAAATTAGAAAACGCAGCGGAATTCAAAATGCATCACTTTAGAAACAAGTTTTCCTCCACTCAAAACTAATAAGAAAATTAATCTCTTGTAATTACTTTATTTACATTTTTTAACCATTAAGAGCTTCCAACTCGAAATTCTTTTACAAATTCTTTCCCTCTCACGAGTGCATTTTGATGTAAAGTTGTATATTTTAGAATGATTACTGCTCTTTTCTTTTCTCTTTTTAATTATTCTATTATAATTAAAATTTAAGCCTAGACAACGGGAATATGAGTAATGAAATCTTTTCAAGAATCTTGTTCCTTGCTTCTTTTATTTCTGAAATGAATCTCCTCGCCGGTTTAATAGAAAAGGAAAAACTACTTCAACAAAGTACAAAAAACGAATTTAAAGAATGGAAAAAAACTAGTTTGCCTTTCATTACTTTTAACGCAAGAGGCATTTAATTGAAATAGATGGATCTACGGAATTCGAGGGAGAGCTTGACTAATGTGACAACCTAGACAGCTTAAAGGAAATCTTTTCTTTTTTGTAAGGTCAAGCGTACGATGGAAAAAAGTATTTCGTTTTTCATTATGTAGATAAATTTAAAGACTGGGGGAACAATTCGTTTTTGTCATTTCCAGGAATTTTTGTTCTTAATTTGGAGTCAAAGTAATTTGAAGTTATGAATCACACATCCGACTGTATTTGAAGGATTAGAAAGGCAAATATTTCCGTTATGAATAATAAATGGGTGTCTTATACATCTAATGGAAGATTACTTTCATTTCCATTTGTTTCTTAATAAAACAATTTCTTATAAGAAATTAGATTCATCTTGCTGGAAAGTATAGCGCTGGTTTTAATCTCTAGAATTTCGTCTTATGTATGACGGTTATAAAAAATATCGCTTTAATGGAAAAAATGAAATGCGATAAGCTTTTATCAAATGCTTTATTATTAAAACATCTTTATTGAACGCCTTTGGCGTGATCGTAGATAATATTTTACTTAAACACCTTAATCAACAATAAGTAAAAATTATAAATATTTTCTCTGCTAGATTATTTTAAGTATATTATTACTCAAAACACTTGATAGATGTAACTTATGCGTTTTAAAAAATTTGTAATATATTCATACATACAGTTGCTGAAGTTAATTGATACACTTAGTTGAAATTTCTCCAGATTAATAAAGTAAAAAATATTTCTTAGAAACTGATACATAAATATAATAAAGATTATAGCCGTGCTTGTTTCATGTATTTTCAGAAATAGCATACGTGTCATAGAAGATTTAACTAAGTAACCTGCAGTACGCAAAACTGCTTATTACTAATTTTCTGAAGCATTTTATTATAAATTTGAAGAGTATTTTCGAGTTTAAAATTATAAATGTATATTTGTTTGAAACTGAAATAAATATTATTAAGTATATTTCAACATCTGTATATGTTATCATAAGAAATTGCCGTTTTTTCTACAAAAATTGATATCTTTATATGAAGGTTAAACTACTCGTTTTATTTTTTTAAAAAGCTATTTGTTAGATTGCAAAAAATGCATCTGCATCATTTTTCGGCTTTATCAGTATTTTTAAATATTTAAATCTTCGCCACCAAAGTTTATTTAGTATCTTGTGGCATCTCTGGCAACTTTTGAAATTTAAACGGTAATTTTTAACAGTTTTATTAAATATCTTAATTTTTCTTAATTATGTACTTAGTAATCAACTCAAATATTATTTGTATTAACTTTTGATGTCTTTTCATTTAATGTTTCAAGTTCATTAAATAGTAAATCAAATTAATTCAACGGAACTATTTGCTCGCCATCTTGGTCCGCGGATGAATTTTTTTGTGAAAAGGCTTTGGCGTCTCTGACTGGAAGCTTTTTCCTTTGTGTGATTTAAAATTTGACGAGTCGAGACTTGCTAGAAGTGGTTGCACCTGCGTGCGGGCCCGAGGGTCGTTTTGGCCTCTCGGAGCTTGCCTCAGCAGAAAATTACCGATGTTTGAAAGAAGTGGTTCCAGAAACAAGCTCAAAAATAATGCGAATGTGTTAACGAAAATCTACAAAGTTTGTAAAGTAAAATCGTTTTGATAAATAATACGTAGAAAAGTAGAATTAAATTTGTTCTCCGGTGTGTGCTCCAAAACGGGGTTCCTAGCCTCTATCTTTGAAGTGCAGAGAGAACAGTTCACCTTTTGTCTTTTGCCTCATCAGAACATTATGGAGATCAACGAGTATTAACGAGTTTGGTAATGAAATTAACCAATGCATCAACTATTATGCAGTAAAAAATTCTACAACTTCGCCAATCCTTCGAGACTTGCGTTTCTTGTTAGGCAAAAATACTACATTTGTATCATCTTTTTTTTTCAAAGAGTATCACTGGACTGATGGTGAATACTGCAAATACGACAAGAAAATTTAAAAATGGTGTCTGATTGAGCCACAAACATAGGATCAACAATGCAGCTGCATAAAAGTATTCGTCAAAAGTAAAGTGTTCGTCAAAAAATAAATTCAATATGAGAGATTTCTATTTTACTTAAAATTTTTATTTTTCTGCGCATATAAGCTATTACAGAATCTGCAGTTTTCTGGTTTAATGATGTGTATATTTTTGTTTGTTTTCTTTAGATTTTTAGTCTTGTGCATCATTATTGAATATGTCTAATTGGTGGCAGCAATTGATTTAATTTAAGCTATTCTTTAATAAAAGTTTTAAATTTAACTTTTGATACTGTTTTAATTTCGCTAATTGTTTAAACAGCGCAATGTATCTTGCGTTTTCAGCAATTTTCCTTTAGCGGACAATTAAATACTTTTTAGGTGCCTGTGTCTGTAAAGGTAGGTACTTGCTCAATTAAGTGTTGCAAAATTTCATATTATTGTATTCATGTTTCAGCACTAGTGTTCAATTAATAATTGAAATATAATTATAATTTTAACCTTTGGCACCAATCAAGAATTAACGTTTATAATTAACATCCAAGATTAACACTATTCAAAGTCAGGAAGAAAATTAGGACATTTTTACATATCGGATAAATAATTATTGTATTATTAATAATAAGTTTCTTTCACGGGACTATAAATTTTTCATGTGATTACTTCCTACAAATTTATTAATTTTAAAGCTTATTCATGTTTGGGATTCCATATGAAACATCATTTAATTGCATCCTGTTGCAAAATATAGGGCTGGCCATCTAGGGACAATTGTGCAACAGGATAAAATATCAAAAACTAACTAAGTCAGATATTTCAAACCGCTAATATTTCCCGTCTTTAAAACAAGAATGAAAATTGTGCATTTTCGCTTTCCATAACAAATATTTGATTATTTGTAAAGCCTTAATAATTAAAGGACATCAAGCTGATTTGAAAATATATAGATACAGATAATAATTCTAGTTTCCTAAAAGGCAAAGTTGATATGAACAAGATGTGCAAATTGTAAGTAAATCTTTAATTCATATATCGACAAGGATTCCTTAATCACAACAGAGTGGAACACTAAATACGTTTTCCAGAAAATACTTCATCAAGAGCAAAGTGAAACTACTCGTATTTTTAAGTGCAGTTTTCTGCATTCTTCAGGTTACTTGAGTCACACTGGTGACTTCTTAAATATTATTTGTACCATCTGAAAGCACTCAAAATTTTTGTATTGGTATAGACTAAATTGTGCCTCTATTAACATTACATATTAAAACCTTTCCGATAACGTATTTGAGCGCATCCAATATTAGTTTAGCACATTTATCCACCAAATATTGAGAATTCGATATCAATTATAAATTGACATGTTTCGATCTGATATATGGTCAGGATTTTGAATAATTAACAAACACAAAATGTTTAAACCGAAAAATATCTTTGCCTATCATTTATTGAATATGAATTATTCAAATCACTCGAATATATCTTAAAGTCATGCTGTATGCCATAATCTATGCTATACAAAATTAGGAAAAACGATAAAGCGTGTTTTATCTCTAATTTGCACATAAGCGCAATTTCATATTTTGATATCCTGTTAATGAGGGGGCTTTGAAGAAACAGGAAAATATATTTTTTTTCTCTTTTTATTTCATTCGATGAAAAAATTTGAAGTATCTTTTGACCTCTTCTGGATTTATCTATCCCTAACTTTCTTCATTGCAATAAATCCATTCATCACAAATGGAGTGCTAAAATAGGGCATGGGACTACAACTATCTAGAAATTCAAGTGAAACTTTATAGATTAGATACACGCAAAGATTGTAGCTTTATTTGTTTATCAGAACGACAATTGAATTACTTCGTTCTCAGAGAAAAAACCCTGTTATTGCAAAAATGTGGCGCCAAAAAAATGGTTAACGGACTTCGCAATTTAAAGGACTCTCTTTGTGGTCATTACTTAGCAGATATACTCATATATTCATTGTGGTGAAGAGATATCGTCTTCCGTACTGATGGTTAAACTTCATCAATACCAAACTGTTTAAGATTTTTTGTATTGCTGAATTTCCTGAAAATGCTGTAGAAGCATAATATTATTGGATTGCAGTTTTCAGTGATTTTCAATTTGGCTTCTTTTTCTTAAGAAGAGAGAGGTATAAAATATGGAATCGTTGATTTCCTTTATCAGAGCCTTCCATTAATATTCTCCTCCATTAATAATGTCCAATAATATTTTTTAAATATATATAAAGATATATACAATTCAATATATAGGGCACTGCTGTTCTGCGAGTTTTGCGACCATTTTAAAATGGGATTCGCATTAATCATTCTTTATAGAAAAGATTATGCCTTAATGAGTGCTGGATGGCAAATACCTTATTAACGAATTACTTTTACCTTTAAAATAACGCTTTGGATTCATTTCCTAATTGTATCATATGTGAAACATATAAAAAAATGAACGATTTTTTTTGTATCACGAACATATGAGGGAACGCTTAACTGACTGTTTCAAACACAAAGAAAAAACTGGACTCTCATAAATCAGAACTCAACTCTTTAGATTTTAATTTCAAAAACTGAATAAAAAATGGATGATAACATGAGAAAACAGCAAAGTGTTGAAACGGATATCTAAAAAAATTCTTACTTTTCTGCACGTAATGTACACAAAAGAATCCTTTTCACGATGTTCTGAAATGGTCAACCATCACCCATTGCTTCTGCAAGCACAGGTGGTCTACAAATAGATGTTATTAATTATATAGGGATTGTTGGATCTGAAAAGGCCCTCGCCTCTTTTTTTATGCGTAGTTTATACCTAAGCAATTAAGGTTTCTTTAATAGGATTGATGAGTAAGACCAGATTCCGTTTTCTTTTTATTACCTGTTATCATGTGATAGAAACAAAGGATTTCTCAGTAACCCCGCATGGCAATTGAATGGATTAACTCGGACTGATAAATGAAAGGATAAGGATCGAAATATTAATTAAGTTTTGCGATACATGAAACACATAAATTCAATTTTCTGAAGTATGACTGCAGGAGATAGGTATAAGGAATATTTGGTTTTTGATGCAGTTAAGTTTTTCCAATTGAATTCATTAAATAAGTTTTAATATTACTGTATTTAAAATCCAAAAATTAAAAAAATATCTTTCGCAGTAATTTCGATTGCTTAGTTTACTTTAATATTATTTTATTCAAATGATAAAAAATATAAGTAGAACACATATTTATCTATCATGTTGCATTTTGCTCTGACATTTATGGACCTCATTATGTATACGAATAGAAGTAAAAAACAAATGGGACGTTGCAAGAAACTGAACCAATAATTCAATATATAGTTCAAACAGATTCATTTTTTATTAAATTAAAATATAGAAAGAGCATTGTTTTTTTTCTTTCTTCTGAACAAAATTTACGAAGAGAAATTACTGTAATATTCAAAAAACTTCCACCACAACATTTTGATGGATCTCCACATTATAGACCTCACAGATTCCTAAAAAATTATTGTTTTGGAATTATGTTTGTCTGTCTCCTATCTGTCAACAATTGTAAAAAGTCAGATTTATAAAATTTATTACGCCAATTTTCCCCAAAATTTATATCTTTACAGTATGGTATCCATCTACTTAAATCTGTTTGACTATCTATATGTAGGCATGTGAGCATGAAAATTCAAAAGCGCAATAAACTTGAAAAATGAAATAATTAAATAATTTATTACACATAAATTGCAGATCTATATCTACTTTTCAAAATTTTCCTTCGGCATAACAGAAATAATGATAAGTCCGTGGAACAAGAAAATAAAGTTTGACATTGAAACCTAAGAAATAAAAAAATATTTGTACAGCAAACTTCAGCTTGATATATTACTAACTATAAGAATTTCTTTAACAATACAATAAGTCTCTTTACATGAGTATAGCTTTTCACTAATATATAAGTTGGAATTAAATCTCCGACACCATATGCTTTTAAAAAAGGAATTTCCGTCGTTACTATTGGCCCCATTTAATCGATTTACTACGACAGAAGCCTCACTAATCAATTTCTAGTTTAAATTAATACTCACTGAAACGAGGCGAAAATTAAGGTATTATGCATTCATCGATTCCATTGCTGGGAAGTTGCACAACTCGATGTTTTAAAACTACTCCTTTGAAGAGGAAAAGCAATTAGAGGAGTATTTATTGGAGAAGTGATGCGTAAGCCTAACAAAGTGAAAGCAATACTACAATAAAGCACAGTCAAAAATAATGGTCGCGAATTATGGAGCAAGTGGATGTATTTCCTGAGGTTATTATTGATAATCATTAAATGTTCTTTCACTTCCAGTGTTTGTGTGTACCATAACTATTCCGAATAACTTTAAGTGAGGTTCAAAATAACAATTCTGGATGTTCTGAAGTCATTCAGGGAATATTAACTTTGATCAGAGGTTCACTGTTAAATTTCTTCATTTGTTTTGCCATTGTTCGATTAATAAATGTATTCATACATAATTTTCCGCAAATATCGGGTCGGTAAGATCATTTCAATATAATAAAATTCACTTGGATATTCAGCTTTGTAGAAATTTCCTTTATGTGGTTACATTATGCATTATTTATCTTCATTAATTTGAATTTTTTTCAAATGATTAAATCATATTTATAAAGAAACGTAAAAACGTTTAGGCAGATAATTTATGAACTTCCAGTTTTAAAAGCGACACATAAAAGTCCAATTTAAACGTCTAAAACGTTTAGAGAAGCGACAAAATTGTGAAGTATAAAAGCATAAAATGGGATTTTCGGAAATAAGAATCTATTTCAAGCTATTTATTTATCTCAGAAATAGTGCTGCATTCACCAGAAGCATTCATCGGAGCATTAGCTTTAGCATAATTTATTGAAGAAAAGAATTGAAAAAAAATCTGCTGAGACTTTATAGTATTGCTAACAGTTCCCGAAACATTTCATTTATATCCGAACTTATAATTCCCGAAACTTATAAATATATTATAATATCTTGTAAACCCTTTCCTGACGATGGTTTATGACAATGACTCAGCCCACAAAGACTTAGCTTCTAGACGGGAGGGTTCAACGTTCGAGTACCGATTCCATCTGAAACCAGCCGTGTATGAGAGGCTGGGACAAGCTTCGCCCATCGGAATCGGCTTCTAAATTCGCTAATTTAGTTTGGTGTGGAAGTTTGAAAAGGGGATGCTGACTCGCGCATTGTCCGCACCATATGACTACATTTCAAATTTAAGAGACTCGTCCTCGAATTGCGCTTAAATATATTCAAAACGGGATACTAATTAAAAGAACATTAGACTTAAATACACGCAACATGCTTAAAACCAAAGAGCATAAATACTCATTCATTGGCTAAAAGAACATCGTATTTACCCATGAATGCCCAGGGTTGAAGACAGTTGAATTTACAATTCTGTGTCTAAACCGATCGCATTTTATTTTTTGTTTCTTTGTTTTGTCTAACAAGTCATTATGTATTTTTAAACAACTAAGCGAATTTGAATTGGCATCTACCACTGATTTGCCAAATTTTGAAATCCAAAGTGTCGTCATTTTGAATTTATTGCTTTTTCGTTTAATATATATTCGAAGTAATTCAAGGAATTCAAATGTTATCGGGGTTTTCGTGTATTTTTCTATATTTTAAAAATATTTTGACATTTACCTATATAAAAGGTTTTGAATGATTTTCTACATATTTCTTGATTATTTTTCTAAAAAAAGCAAAAGACGAACCTCCCCAATTTTTTTTTCCTGATTCTCATTTTACTTCTCAGTTATCTTAATATTGATATTTTAAGCATAATTTAATATAATTTTACTGATATTTGTACTTTAAATTAATTTAGGCGTTAACGGGTGAATAAAATACAGAACATTTTAACTTTTCAACGTATTTCTTAATAATATAACACATCTAATTAGACTAATCTTACATCTCAGTCTGCATGCGCAGCTTCACGCCATCCCGTCCAGTGTAAATCATTCTGTTAGCTTCACACGCAGTTATTCCCTGCTTGCCCAGTGTTACCGCACTGATGACAGGAGAGTAATCAACAAGTTCAAACAGGAACCATGCTCGGGTTAAGCAAAGCGAATTGGATAGCATGCTACTGCTGACGGGGACCTATGATTAATTGCGTAACTGGAGATTCGTTGTAATTATACTTTGTAGCCCAGCTCTTACCACTACACGACGCAGAGGGGAAAGGATTAATAATTGAAAGGATGCCAAAAATGGCAATTATTTTAAATCACTGTATCCCCAGATGGAACATTGGGAAGCCTCACATTCAATAACCACAACGAGGTCGAAAAGTGCGAAAAACTTTAAAAGAAAAATTTCGGCATTTTGTTTTGTTTCCTTTAACGTTAAAATGTGTTGACGTTGCCTTTAATTTTATTAAGTGCTTCGTATGAATTGTTTTCTATTTGCAAATTTAAGTTGATATTAATTATAAGTATTAAACATTATCAGATTTTTAAATATGTCATCAACAGAAAATTGCTTTTAATAATTGCCATAAGAATTTATCTATTGAAGGGATCCGTTTAAAATACATGTGCAACTTAGAGAAAAGATAATTAATTTGATTGATATACAAGCATTAATTAGTTTATAATGAACTCATTATTAAAAAATATATAAAAACTTTATATTTCTTTATACTTGTGAGGAACTTCATCTAAATCTCCACTATATAATGAATTCTAAAATAAAAATAAATCGCGTATGTGTGTTCATAGCTGAAGGTACAAAAATAAAGTATAAATAAAAAAATACTTTATAAACCTTCAAATTTAGGTGTTAAAATTATGTAGATGTCTAAAACTTTCTTTGAAAGATTAATTTTTTTTGTGGTTTCAGGTCGGAAGTAAAAGTATATTACTTTCTTCTCTTCAAATCTTCTCTCTAGGAACACTTTCTTTATTAAGTGGACATAAAATTACTTTCGAGAAGAGATTAGACATTAGTTAATTTCGTGATCCTTCGAACTAATTTTACGTAGTCAATTGCTAAGTGTTAAGAATGTAAATGCTGCATTTTACCAATTCGCATTATATTTTATAAATAACAAAATGTTCTTATTTTAACACTTCTAATGCGAATCTGATACTATTGTTCCACTATTGCACAGGAAATTGGTATTATTCAAGTATTTAAGTATTGTTCAAGTGCAATACTAGAACTGACTAAATCTATGGAATCTTAGGAACAAATGCAATCTAAATGTTACAAAACCTATCATAGAAAACTGTCCTACTTGATATAACCGGAAATCGGTACAGTTTTAACTCGCTTGCGATTGGACACAATATGTATTAACACATTAAAATTTATAACTTGAAGATCAAAAGTGTTTATGTCTAGACTGTAATTGTGAATAAAATTCTTTTTTAATGTCCAATGTTTGCCAAACTTTCAAACAAATGCTTAATATTACAAATGTAGCTTCGTAGACACACATATGTGCACCTTTTATACCTTCTGAAATATCTATAGGATATTTCTTTTCTATTACTTTAACCAGATTTGGAAATTGTACCATGGTTTTTCTAACCTAACTTTCGTATTGTCAGTGACTGTTTTGAATTGTTTTATTTTGATACTTTTTTAAACATTTAAGCATTCTTCATTTTATAAATAATTTTTGACGCGGTTTGATCGACACACAGGTTCTTTTGCCTAACACTTCAAGCAAACCAAACAGATGAAGTGTAATATAGAAATTATAACCTACAAAAACTACTTGGTAATATGCGTTGTTCCTTACTTTTGTCCTGTTGCCTAAACATTTAATTATAGACGAGCCTGATAATGTGCACTAAACTTTACTCAGAATTTTAAATGCGAATTGCATGGTGTTAATAATTTAACAGAGGGATGCAATTCATACGTTAGTAACTTAAGTGAAGACATTTGAGATTGCACGTGCATTCTGTATATGGAACCAAGAAACATGCCGTATAAAGTAGGCCACATATCCCAAATTCCGCAAGTGTCACCAGGTACGGTTCTCCTTAATATTGACAGGACTTTCACAAATGACTGAATAGAAACTGAGCCGCCTTTTCTTTGCGAAAATATGCGATATTCTGGTCATTCTGGCACAGGGAAAACCGTGGGTCCCACAAATCGAGCTGCCTACACGAGGTCCCTTGGACGTCATTATGTTATGGACACATCCTTTCCAGTATTTCATATGATCAAGAGAATCCATATACTTAAAATACACTCCTGCTAAAAAAATAAGCAACAATGGCAAAACTCGGAATAAAACAAAAACTACTTAATGGGTATGCGTGAAATTTGTACACGAGGTAGGTGTGGCATTACTAGACCACATATCAAACAATAAAGCAAAGAGAAACGAAAACACATATATTACGGCCGTCGCTGTGCGACAGCCCAAATTGGTAGGCAGAATGTGCAATGGGACCCACACGCTAAATAACGGGTATGATACCCTCTAGCTAAAATACATACTTGGCAAAGACTAGGCATGCTGGAAATAGTGTCGCTGATCGCTTGTGGTGGCCATTCTTGTAATAAGGCTTGTTGGAGTTCGTGGAGGGTGCCTGGCGGCACACTGCGACCTAAAATCCGTCTTCCCAACTAGACCCACACATGATTTATGGGATTCAGGTCTGGGGATCTAGCAGGCCAGGCCAGGCTATCTATGGAATGGTTTTTACTCTCCAGATAACTCCGCGCCAATCGTACTCTATGAGGGCGAGCGTTATCGTCCATAAATATTGCGTTGGTTCCAATTGCAGCGATAAAAGGCCGCACAAGAGGGTGTAGGATTTCGACGCGATGTCGGACACCTGTGGCGGAACCCACAGCGAACACGTAGAGGTCGGTTCGGCCGTTCATTGCTATCCCTGCGCAGGCGAGCAACCCGCTACATATGTAATGGTCTCTTTCGACGAAGTTTGGCACCCGATAGCGTGTCCCTGGCTGTAGCCATATCATGGAGATGGATGTTAAATCGAGACTCATCCGTAAAGAGTGCGTGGGCCCACTGCTCTGGTGTCCAACTGCAATGTTCACGGACCCAATGAAACTCCACTCTGACGTGCACTGGGGACAAAGGCATACAAACAACAGGTCGTCGTGGATATGGGTCTTCCTGCAGAAGCAGAGAGCTGCGACGCCATCTGTCGCACTGTTAGTTTCCTCCGGCGTTTGGAACATTGCAAAAGGTAGAGATCGTCTGCCGTTGTGGCGATTCTCCGTCGTCCAGACCCACGTCTTCTACTGGCATTTTGATCCCTTTGGTAATGGTTCCACAGCCTTTGGATGACACTACGATGCACATTCAGCTCTCTGGCAACAGTAGAGTGTCTTGCACCAGCTTTAAACATACCGACAGGCCTTCAAAGCATCCCATCGTACAAATGGTTTCTTCTACTCATGCTTTCCGCTTTGGCTATCTCGGATTCCGCGGAACTATCGCTGCTTGCGAGCTGAAGTATAGGACCGGCAAGACCCTTTTTAAGGCGTTGCGGTGTGACCGTGGGATTGCATTTTATGCTAATTTTGGTTGCCTATTTGCATTCGGCGATCCAAACTCTACCTCTTTAAATTCACCGTTTTACATGTGTACCACGTCTTTTTGTGTTTGTTGTTTATTTTTTAGTAGGAGTGTAGTTAGTGAAACCAGAGGGACAGTCTCCCATCTCCAACCACTAGACTGATTTCAACAATTTTTATGTCGTATGCAAGCTTATGGCCCTTAGGAATGTCATAAATGGTCACCTGCCTCCACCCACTTCCATTTTTAAGAGAAATCGGAAACGCAATACTCCACTTCGCATTCTCTATGGGCAAAAACTTTGACGGAATCTCTCAGTCTCAACCACTAAACAGATATCAAAAGATTTTACTTCTTAGGGAAGCTTATGATCTCTAGATATATGCAGTTAGAGTTCCTATCTTAGCCGAAGCCATCTGGAACTCCTGATGAGGCCGCACGAAGCAACACCGCCCAGCATGATAGCATAAGTCAACACTTGGCGGGAGAGGAGTATCCTCAACCGACCCGTCACCCAATTTCCCATATGCAAGCGCATTTACAAAATGAAAAATATTTACAGACTATTTTCAGAAAAAATGAAAACACGCCACACATCATTCAGTTAGTCTAATTCACCAAGCGAGAATCGAATAAATATTTAACTATATTGATTGCGTAAGTCTTAAATCCTGGTGAATGCACAAGTTCGTGAATTTCTTTTACTAACCAACTTTTTGGTAGTTCGTCTAGTTGTCGAGTGACATTTATAGTTTTTATCAAACATTCGATTTTGGAAAGAACCAAATATCCCATGTCCCGTTATAATCTCATTAGATGTCAGCACTGAGTCGAGTCATATTTATTTCTGGATATATTAACCTTGTCCATTTTCCTTTTGTGTATTCCATCCATCTGCGTTGCTAAAGTTCTTTAAATTTTTAATTATTTATATTTCTCATTTCTAATGTTTAATATATGAACTGTGCATCTATCGTCTCCTTATTGGCAGCATCCTTGGCAAGCATATATGCTTGCTCATTTCCAGTTTCACTCCTGTGGGCTTTCACCCGCATGAGTTTAATATCTTCTCTACCTTTCAGCTCTTTCTTTATATTCCATATCAATTCTCCTTCATCACTTAAATATTCTACAGTCATCAATGCCGATCTTGAATCGGACACAATTAACTCATAGAGTTCGTGGTCTAAAATATAATCAGTAGCTATATGTATAGCAAACATTTCAACCATAAGAACTCTATTATGATCGTCCGACCTATACTGTGATTTTGTTATTTCTTGCTTGTTCGCTTAGTGGACATAGGCAGCACCAACTGTATTCCCTAATTTTGAACCGTCTGCAAATATATGGTGATCTTCAGTCATATTTTGAAAGTATTCTCACGTTATTTTGATTCTTTTCCATGTCTTAGCTTTATTTCATATTCAATGCTCCTTTGATTCTGAATGTAATTAGTCGCCTTTAGTTTCGTAATTTCTATAGTAGTTTTTATTTCTGTCATTAATTTTAAAACCAGTGGGGCGCAGCCAGCGATCGGCTGCCGCCATCACCTCAATTTTTGTGATTTATCACAAAGTAATACTTTAGCTTATTCCAATTCCTATTCTCCAATTTATTTCGGCAACCTGCAAGAAATGCGGCAAGCTACTAATATTAAGGACGAACAGCTGCTCTCCAAAGGCGGCAATGATTATGTCTCCAGATGTTTTATAAGATGTAACATGCTTTATCTTTATGTATATACTATGATTGTTATTGAAACAAAAAAAATCGTTTTGTAACATATTGAATTTACAGCCATGAAACTACATAAATAAACAATTCTGTACATATTTAATTCTATCGATACGGGACCGTCCCATACGTCCCTTCAAACAAAAGACGACAGCCGTCCGAAACGTCTGAACGTCACTCTGAAATTACAACCCCCTTTCGTTAAGTGTGATTGATTTCACACCCGCGGCGCGTGCTTTCTTCATTAGAGTAGCTCTCCCAGATGTGTTTGGGGAAGTGGGGGAGTTTTCTTACAATTAGGACAATGCAAGCTGTCATTGTGGGTTTTGAAGGGGAAAGTGACTTTCCCTTAAAAGGATCTCGGACATGTCCTATTTTGAGGTCCTTTTATTTCAATGACCTTAGGAATCATATTGTTAAGCGGAATATTTTTTGAATTCATTTGCGTTCTTATAAATGTTAATTGTAACCACAAGCTGGACGCTCAACTAATTTTCATAATACATTAATGACATAAATTCATTAATATATTATTATGACATTTTTAGATATATTGGCATAAATAAATAGAAAGAAAGTTCTAACATAAAAATTTAAATAATTTATGACATAGCGATAGAAATATGTAAATCTCAGTCAATACAAAACTTTCAAAAACTTTACATGTTAACAACTTATGACACATATTGCTTTCGAATACTTGATTCAAACGTGATCAACACAGCTAGACAAAAAGAAGAAACTTTTTATTTAAAAAACGCATCTCTATGAACAAGATTTCCTCTTTCACAGAAGCCTCAGACGCCAGATGTCTTCAGTGTGCTTCGGCACATCTTAATTGTTGGTAATATTTGCTCATTAATCATGCATACATGAGCAAGAATGATGTGAAGGTCACCCAGAAACTAGTCAATAGACACCTAACAAAGGCAGCCAATCCTTCTGAGTCGTTAAATATCGAGTGATGATCGCACCACATTTTACGATTGATCCCGAATCCTATATTTGAATAGCTTATCATCTTCGCCGCCCCTCCGGCACGAAAAAGAATGAAAGGGGCGCAAAAAACAAACAAAGGATATCGGATCGAAATTGTATCGATCCGAGGGTGTTTCCTAAGGCACAAAAAATGCCCTCCATGACAGAGGATAACATCCGGGGCACTGGACAAGTGCCTGGGAAAGAGAAGGGCTGGAGAAAAGAACTCGATGAAATACATAACGAAAAGAAGAGGAACAAAAAAAATGTGAATGATTTCTTTCTTTCTCCTTTTATCTTTTTTTCGTTGCCTCTCTAGCATTTTTTCTCTTCCCTTCAATATCTTTCATCTTCTCCTTATCCCAAGTTCTTTAGTAAACGGATGCAGGCTCAAAGTCTCGATTCTGTTTTAGGAATGAAGCGGCTCAATGATGTATTGCCTGTGGGATTATGAAAATCGGGGTCTTAAAGCCGTTTTCCGGAAAAAGTTGTTTTCTAATGGTGATCGCTCGTGTCGGTGAACAAGAATCGGGATGAATTTCCAACAAGCCAATAACTAGGATGCTGTATTTTTCGTTTTTTTTTCTTTCATTAAATAGAAGAGTGCTGAAGCTATCAAATTTTCCACAACATGAGCAGGGTAAAATGTGGTAGTTTTTCGGAACACTTCGTCAGAGTAATAAAAGAAAAAAATCTTAAAAAACAGTTTTAACCGACAGTTGAAGGGTGCTTAGAAAGTTTTAATGGTATTCCCTTTCTTTAGTAATTCTCATCACTAATGCCGTACTGAAAATCAATGCATATTTATAACCTTTGACTATCGAACTTTGCAAATAATAAGGGAAGGGTGCAAAGCGATTAACTAAGTGATTAGAACAGAAATATGCAGTCCCGATCACTTTAATAGCTTCACTTAAAAAAACTTGACCATATTTAATAAAAAAGGTAGATTTGCTATTAAAATGACCTAATCACTTGAATAACTTCAAAATATTTTGTTTTAAAACTAATGCTGAAAAAAATAATGCTTCAGTACATTGTATATCAGTACTTACTATCTTTACTGTATTTTTAGCAGTTCTTTCAATTTGTAAGGAACTATACAAAGCCTTTAGATTATGAGGGCAATTTTCTTTTCCATGACGAATGTATAGAATGAAATAAATTATTATTATTGTCATATTGTTTACGAACAAGGTGAGCATCATCAGAAAAGATGCCCCAGATTATTTTCCATTAAATTTAAGTCTTTTGAGAGCGAGGGTCACTTTAAAACTTGAATATTTTCAATAGAAAACCACAGTCTAATGAGATTTGCAGTGTGTATAGCCTCATTAACCTGCTGAAAAATGCAGCTGGGGAGTTTGGAAGAATATTTTGTAACATCGATAAACAGTTTGTGATATCTGTCTACTGTTTAAAAGCTAGAACATCATTGGGAATAATTGCTTTCCATGTTATGACTGAGCCAAGAAGCCAGCGGCCGCGTGATAAAATTCATTCTTCCTTCTTAAATCATTTGAATAAGAGGAGGATCCGTCCGGTCCATCCATACTGAACTTTTTTCACTGAATAAAATTTTATTTTTCTCCATTCAGAATCTAGTGCATATTCTCTTTTGCAAAGAGAAATCGCTGCATTTTATGATGAGTCGTTGGATTCAGTTCACGGCTTATTTTCAATTGTTAAGTCGTTCTACATTTTTAAATTATCCTTCAGACGCTTGGAATTGAAGCTTTAAACTCATTTTCATTAGCAATTCTTGTGACTGGTACACACTGATTAGATGGAGCTAAAGCCACTATTCCTTTATATCTTTCACTGTATTGATGTACAACTATACAAGACTGTAGATAACTGTAGGACTAGAATTAGGTTTTGGGCAATTTTCCGGTTCAAGAAACTTACAGATTTCAAAATTATAGCTTGCGCAATTTCTTCTTTGCTGGGGGGGGGGGCGATGCGCGGCCCATTTTGCAAAAGAATTAACTACATTTAATTTTAGTTCACTGAGAAATAACCACAGAAGATTTCATAGAAATTTCTGCTTTAGAATTCTAGATTTACTAACCTCAAACATGGCAGTCTATTCATGTGACGAGGAATTTATTGAGCCTTTTCATGAAACTCTAAAATTTGCATAAGATACTTGATTTATATTGATATTTTTGAATTAAGTGAAATATAAAAGCATCATTAATATTGTCAAAAATTATTTCTAGGGAAGTTAATCGCAATTAAACGTATTTAATACTTTATTAATAGTGAGGTTATTCAAGTGATCGGGAATATGCTAACTCAACGGGAAGGGATCGAAATCTAATCGTTTACTGGTATTGCAGCTGTACCAGCCTATAACAAAAGATAAAGCCTCTGGTGGAACAGAAAAATGTACGCTGATAAGAATACAATAGAAATTATAATGGATTCTGACAGTTCTAAGGGACGCGATATAAATCTTGATTTTTTTTAGGTTGGGTGCAAATTATTGAAGAAAATTTATGTTACATTTATCTAACTTAATGAAATTGATTTAACTAATAATATAAAATGTTTCCATGTTGTCTTCTTTAAAATTTTGCATGAAACGGAGTGAGGAGAGGGTGAATATTTCGGAATCGTTGTATAACCGGGTTCAGAACTGGAGAATTGCGGGTTTTATACCCGATTTGCCTTTTACTTTTGCATGAACGAACAGGCTTTTTACATGTGTCATAGAAAGTCAAACGTGTGGTATTGAATTTTTCTAGAGAATACCGATTTTGGTGTCATTCCCGCCAATTGGCCACTATACAGAATTAGAGTTCTGTCGCAGAATTGCCTTAATGTAGCTTTAAAAAGATAGCTTAATATAATTAGACTAAATAAACTAATAAACATTCTACATACTTACATTCATTCAGTTGTGGTATTACAGTTTGCATTCTTACTAATCAATCGATTCCCCTGTTCAACTTTATATATTTAAAATTTCTTCCTTCCATTATAAGACTGAATTAATTCTTGGTAATTGATTTACCCTCTTATTATTATAATTGATCAAAATCCATAAGAGAATATGAAATCTCACGCGGTAAGAATTTGTGTCTTCATTCTCTTTTTGATATATTTTTCTATCGGATTAAAGGGATATTTATATTTTTTAAAAAATCAAAATGTGCCCATTCGTCCACATTAAATTCAGAAAATTGTATTCTAATATGAATGCTTTTTTTTCGTTCCTTTGACCATGGTATTTTGCAACTTCTATTCCCTAATCATTGGTCAAGTTCTTACTGTTTATCAGCTGTATTACCAAAATATTTCCTTTTAAAGTGATAGGATTTTAAAACCTTGGTTTTTGAAGTAGGATTGATCTAAAATTTCGTCCGCGTGGGTACAAAACAGCTACCAGATACTTTCCTTGATAAACTTCTAAAAGATCTAAAGTTCTGCCATCAAAAAATAATGCCTAAGGAAGAATTAATAAGCTGCAGTTTCTTTTTTATGCTTTTTTACCTAGAAAAAATTACTTTATTAATGTTAAAAATAAAATGTTTGCACCTAATATTTACGGATTTATGACATTTACTCTTAACAATCGCGATATTACCTTAACAAGTAATCTGCTTATTCAACGAATAAATTTTGACTAATTTCTAATAATTCAATATGATTCCATTTCTAGTTTACTGCAATTTAGCATCAATTAACTGGGTTTCATGCATCGATGAGGAATATTGTGATCTAAGATAAATTAATAAATAATACAGCAATAAAGTCATAAATTTAACCCAGAATAAATGTATCATATTTCCAACTCTTATGAAATGAGACAAGTTACATTTATAAAGTTCCTTTAAATGAGATATAGAAAACAAATTTCGTTTCCATATTTACTTCTTTTCCTTCCATATCTAGAAGACAACATTTATGCTTCTATGTCAAAAATAATCACAAAATACATTATAAAACTGTTATTGACTTCTATAGTGGATTATTCATGCCATTTTCTACATTATTTAACTTTGATATAGTGACTATACATCAACATATTGCTGGAGCTAATATAGTTATTTTTAACTTTTGGATTAGATAACAAGCTTTGTGATTCAGCTGGGCGTTTCAAAGAGTTTTCGAAACTTTTAAAATATTTTTGAAGTGTAAATGAATTATGCTATTTCCCGTAGAACAAGCAATGAGCAATCTTGTGACAAAGCAATCATGTGATCAAATTATCAGAACAAGTTTCATCCTTTTCAAATATACCCAGTGCATGCGCGCAGCTCGTGACTATAGGCTTCGTAAACCTCCTGTCGATGTCCGAGGGAAAGCATGTCATAATGGTCCATCACAATAAGGCGCCGGGTCACAGGTCCCTCTTGGATCCCCTCCTGGTCATTTAGAGCTTTAAGCCAATTAGGCAGGCTGGCGCAGAGTAGTTATGTAGTGTAGGTCCCTCTTGTTGTCAAATTACGTCTCAAAACGTCAAATTCCAGTAGCTCCAGCGTGTTCCTTTAATCTCGCCCGACGTGTCTTTTTACTTCGAAGAAGAATTTGCTTAGGGGCCAAAGATTCCCAAGTTCTTAAAAAGTGCAGCGACTAAGACACATGAAAGAGTTAAAAACGGAGGCTTGAAATCGGATTTATGTCTTTCTATGAACGATTTAAAAATGCATACCTGCACAAGATAATTACACCGAAGGAAACATCAAATGAACAGGTTCTCTCTGTATTTTTCCGTAATAAAATAAGTTCTGAGACTTATTTAGCATTGTAATATATTATAGAAAATAATATTTAAGTATTGATTTATACATGCAATGTACTTATTCAGGCAGTACAAAGGGGCTACTTTGTGTTTGTGCTTTAACCCTCCTTCGGCGCAATATTCTCGCTGACGAGTTCGGGCGGAGTGCTCCTGAAGGCACAAGTAGCCAATCTCCTAATCAATATTGTTAATACCTATTAATTTTAATTTTAGCTTTGTCAAAGTAATCACTGACCTTCGTGGGGAGAGTTAAAAAAAAGAAAAAAGGGAGGGATACCGTTGCAAAAAAGTCATCATAAAGTGAAGTCTTCCCAGCACTTAAACCAACATACTGGTGTATTGTTTTTTTCCTATGCCTGAAGCAATTTTGGGAGCAACCATTTTCTACAAAAAAAAAAAAAATACATGATACAGTCATGAAGCGAGTAAAATAATCATCTGTGATAAAAAAAATGGATATTACGAATAATCATATGACAATCGTGTGACGAATTCGTGCGCAGTGTGCCCGTGAGGCCAATATGGCAATAGCTGCACTCCACATAGTGTTCAAGACAATTAAATGGTGGGAGTCGAAACATCAGGTAAAGAAAGGAGGACTACTATGAGGGACAGACTTCTACTGTTCTTGAAAGTGGAAAGTGAGCGAAAACGATCGAGCTGTACCTGTCATGCTGATTGCGTCAGACGGAGGGTTAACACGAAAACTTTATCTAGAATGTGTTTGCATCATTTTATAACATTTCCAACATGGCACAAACAAGTATACACACTCAATACAAGCGCGATAACCTTTTATTTTTAAAAAATGAAAATGAGCAAAATACAAAGAATACGTCCTGAAAGACGATGAAATTCCACGACATGGATAAACTAACTAGATCAATGTAAAAAATCAGTGGGAAGAGTCAGCTCAGTGTAAAAGAAATCTTAAGATTGCTGATTATATCTTTGTCTTGGCCGACTTTTTCTTATGTAGCTCAGCTCTGTCTAATATTTCCCACTAAGCCTAATCCCACTACTCCTAAGTATAGGAATAAATATGTAATGCGCACAATTATGACAATGCGCACGTCATTAAATTTAATGAGTCTGTATAGAAAAACACATGTGTTGCGTAAGAAAATTAATTTCTATTTAAAATGTCTAAATGTCTTCGAAAAGGTGTAAAAATTAATTCATAAATGTGGAACGAATTTTTCATATAATAAAATGTAAATTAGAGAAAAAAGCACAAGTTTAGCACTCAAAATCTCTATGAATACTGATGCATTTCGAAATTGTTACTGAAAAGAATAATGAAATGTTGTCCAGAAAATATATAGGAAAATTTCAAACGATCCTTTATAGAAGATAACTCATCTATAATTTTCATCACTTAAATTAGGACCTTATAATTAAAAGCATAATTATAAGGAATTTTTAACAAAATATCGAATTCATTATAAAATGTACATATCTTTCATTTTTCCAATGAAATACATTAATAATGATACAATCCATTTCTTATGTCTTTTATTTATTAAATATTTTCCTCCATGGAATTGAATATATATATAAATGATTTCATAAAACATTAAGGCCTGTGTCATTTTCTTCTGAAGCATTTAATTACTAAACTGAAGATTTTAATTCTCTAATATCATTTATACACTTATTTAAATAAAAAGGAAGCAAAAATTGTTTTTGTTTCAGATAAAAAGATGCCATAATAGACATTAGGAACAGCATAAACAGTAAAAAGCTATTTCAGATATTCTATTGAATAAACTTCATATAATTAAAAGAAAATTTTATCATCTTCGAAATTCAGCCTTTCAAATGGAATGAAAACATAATTTCTTGTTTAAAAACACAGTAAATGAGATTTTTGTTTGCTCTTGATTCTGTTTCGCCAAAATTTAATTTCGCTTCTTCTAAGGAAGCAGAAGAACCATAAACTTTCGTAAAATGCGACATCACAGAAAAGTCTCTGAAAAGCAATTAACTATTCGATAATTATTTCGCAAAAGTTCCTCATCAGTGACTCATGAAGAGCGAATGCAATTAATTTTTAATGTCTGTCCAATTAATTTTTAATGTCTGTGCAATTAATTTTTGGATTATACATGCAAACATTTCGTACTTTTACGTCTAATTTCACTGTTGACTTTGAGTTATTTCTTGATAATCATCTTACGACTTTATTTATGTCATTTAGTCGATTTTAAATAGTAAGGTTTGAAAAAACATATCAGAAAAACATGAGAAATTATTCTTTTGTGTGGACTAAAGTTTAAATTCTTTCGGAATCTGATGGTTTCAAGTAAATACGAACATTCTTTTCCGAAAGTGTAAATTAGAAAACGTTTTTAGTTTGAATTTCCTATTAGGGATTAGGGGGAAGTCTAAGTCTTTAAATACTGATTTTAATAATTATTGTTAATTGATCTATCCTTAAGAACATACAAATTTCAACCACAAGCAGTTTCGAACTTTTGTTTCAAGAAATAGAGCAAAAATTAATTATAATTATACATATAATATAGTAAAACGTCTATTAACTGTCACTCGACTAACAATTGACTCGACTTCTATTTTTAACCACCAGTTTCTGTTACCCGTCATCGTGAACACAGTAAAATTTATTGTAGGATTATAGTATTACAATATATTTCTGTACGTTACTACTCTTTATTGAAGTTAATATTGATCGTTTTGTAAAATTAAATAAAAAATATATGTATTATTAACTTTTAAAGGATATTATTTTAATTTCACATTTCTGTACATATGTTTTCAGAGATTTCTGTTATCCGTCTGTTCGGTTATTCGTCATAGCCCTGATCCGGACGGTGATGGTTAATCGAAGTTTTACTGTATTTCAGTAGTAACTGAGATTATTACTACAAAGTTCATTAAAAACACTTTACACTTTGTCAAAAGAAAATTCTTTTATTTTGTGTTGAAACTGAACATATTTATAGGTTTAATACAATAATGCATTTCATAGGTTTAACCCTCTGATTCTTAAGACCATTGGAACAGAGGGACCTCAAAATACGGGAACGTTCGAGTTCCTCTTTCAGAGATAAGGGAAATTACCCTTCCCTCCTCAAAAACCACAATGACAGCTGGCACTGTCCGAATTCTAAGAAAATCCTCCTTTTCCTCCAACCCATCTATGGGAGAGCCACTCTTACGAAGAAGGTGCGCTCAGCGGATGAGAAATCAATCACACTTAACGAAAGGGAGTGGGAATTTCACAGCGATATTCGGACGTTTCGGACGGCCATCGGATTTTGCTTGAAGAGACGTTTGGGACGTTCCCGTATCGATAGAGTTAATAGAGTCATATGTATTATATGTTTTGTAATGCAATCTTGAGACGTACACATTCCACTTAGCAACTTAACAAAACTGTCGTACACTCGCACTCCTAATCCTTCTCTCCAATGAACTATGCGTAAATGACATTTGAGGCGACAATGCCAATTTTTCTAAAACCATACTTGAAATAGCATGACTTGTAACAACTTTATGATTTTCCCTTGTGCATATTCAAAAATTGTAATGTGTATCTCAAATGATCTCAAACGAGTCTCAAAGACGTGTCATTGTCAAACGTGTTGGAGTTTGTGTTTCAAACTCACTCCTCCACTGATGTTGAAATTCAGCAATACTTTCAAGATTTAAATGCCAATTTTCAAGGGAATTCCTTCACTCAAATGTGAAGTATACTCCAACTGTTTTATTTTACTATCATAGTTATACATGACAGGTTATGGGCATGAAAGTAGTTATATCTGTTGAGAAAGCACCATAATACATTGTAACAGTATATCAATAAGCAAATTTTATCTGTCAATGTGTATATGCATTTTTTGACGGACTATGTATGTGCAAATATAATTTGGGTGCGAAATTTGAATACACTGCCATAATTTTAAAAAAATATTTAGAGGAATTAGTTGAAGAATAAGTCAAAATGGCTGCAACTGCCAGTCAGTGGAAGACAGTTAATCAATATTATTTTGATTATAGTATGTCAATGAAATTATTTTCACCACGATCCTTCACCGGAGCTTTAGTTTTAGTATCATTCATGGGGGGTCTGTCTTCATAATCAAGTGACATTTAATTAAAATTTATTTTGATGAATGTGAGTGATTTTAAAATAAAATTTTAATTGCAACATTCATTAATAATTCATGTCAACAAACTAACTCCAGCAATATGATTTATAATGACAATATGGTTTTATAAGACATTTGTTTACTTACAACTATGTCCACAGTTATTAAATAATCATGAAAAACAGAGGTATAAAGATGATGCAGTTAAGTAAATGTTGATGAAGAATATTTGAAGCAAACGAAGAATATAAAATAAAAAATAATATAAATATAAGCTTGATGAAATGAAGTTTTCATCAGTTTGGCTTAGTCTTTTTCCTACTAAATTAATATGCTTAAAACTGATTAATTGTTCTCTATAAGATTAACCTTTTCGCTCATGATGATTGCATTGTATAATCATTTTTCTTGTGAAGTAAATATGAGCATTTTAAAATCATTACACATTTCACAATATTCATGATATAACTTTTCATAATAATTTTTAGTGATTGCTTTTAAAAAGGTTTTTAATTTAGATGTAATTAAGAACCAATTTCATGAAGATTAATATTACATTATATATTATTTTCATATTTTCTTTACTCTCAGAAGTTCATATAAAAGATGAAATAAATTTCTATACAATATTTTGTTCGCTATAAGCTATAAAATAATTTTCACTTTTTTAATAATTTGTGGTTTAGTAAAATAAGGATGAGATATCATTTTCAGAAAACGCTGCAGCTTCAAAAATTTGCCATATTAATGCAGCTAAACCCAGCCACACATATCTGAGCAGTCTCAATTTAGCGACATAATTTTATTTTAGAGTTAGAACATGTGTAGATATCAATCCTTAGATTATCATCAGTAAATAACGTTTTGCTTTTATTTCATTATCTTGTTTTGCAGCAATATTTGCTTTTGCTCACATTTATTAATGTCCATGCCATTTATAAATGTTTACTATTAGACGCATTAGTTTAGATTTTCTCTCTCTGTAATGACAATGAAATACAAGCAAAAAAACTAAAATTTAACTGTCCCTACCGTCCTTATTCTTTTGAAAATTACGTTAATAATTGAAATTAATGACATATATCATTTCGCCATAGTGAATTGATATATGACATTATTTCACCATAGTGAACTTTTAATTACGGAAAAAGAGTAATATCCCTTTCAGTACCATTCAATATTAACATCAATTTTGGAAAATTACTTGTTAATGATATGAAAGAGAAAATCGTTCTCTTAAAGTACTATTTCAAGTCTTATTCTCAATAACTTCATACTTAAATGCATCCATGAACTCATTTGAACTGTTACAGAATGGAAGTGCACAGTTAGCAATTTAGATCTAAGTTTGTGACTTATAAAAATTTAAATTAAATAATGTATCTCTATCAATATGATGAAAAATTTGGATTGTATGGATAATACTCAACCCGCGAGGGCCCACGTTCCTTGCACTGATTCGAGGAAGCGCGTCGGGCTTCGTAGGCACGGGGTCGTCTTTTTTCAACAAAACGTGCAGTAAATTACATTTATTTAAATCTAAAACATTTTTTACATTAATGTGCACTGTATGAAATATAAGAAAATAATTTTCAGATTATTTTATTTTGGGGAGTACATTAAAATAATGAAGACCGATGAACGCTTATGCTTCCAAGGTATTTAGGAGAAATACGCTGATTTCCTGTCCGAAACTACCTACAATCGCCTGGATATAACTATTGATGCATTACACAAGGATTGATATTATTAATTTATCGATAAGCAATCATTTACTTCGTTCAGTTACGTATTGCTATAAAGATTAACCTTTTCGTCATGATGATTTGCATTTGTATAATCATTTTTCTTGTGAAGTAAATATAGGCATTTAAAATCATTACTCACAATATTCATGATATAACTTTTCATAATAATTTTTAGTGATTGCTTTTAAAAAGGTTTTTAATTTAGAATGATAAGAACCAATTTCATGAAGATTAATATTACATTTATCATTATTTTTATTTTCTTTTACTCTAAGTTCATATAAAGATGAAATAAATTTCCTACTTTTTGTTCGCTATAACTATAAAATAATTTGCACTTTTTTTAATATTTGTGGTTTAGTAAAATAAGGATGAGATATCATTTTCAGAAAACGCTGCAGCTTCAAAAAATTGCCATATTAATGCAGCTAAAACTAGACCACATATCTGAGCAGTCTCAATTTAGAGACATAATTTTATTTTAGAGTTAGAACTATTGAATATCAATCTTGATTATCATCAGTAAATAACTTTTTGCTTTTTTATTTCATTATCTTGTTTTGCAGCAATATTTGCTTTCTTCACATTTATTAATGTCTCATCCTTATAAATGTTACTTTAATGTCATTAGTTTAGATTTTCTCTCTCTGTAATGACAATGAAATACAAGCAAAAAACTAAAATTTAACTGTCCCTACGTCCTTTCTTTTGAAAATTACGTTAATAATTGAAATTAATGTCATATATCATTTCACCAAGTGATTGATATATGACATTATTTCCTATAGTGAACTTTTAATTAGGAAAAAGAGTAATATCCCTTTCAGTACCATTCAATATAACATCAATTTGGAAAATTACTTGTTAATGATAGAAAAATCGTTCTCTTAAGAGTATATCAAGTCTTATTCTCAACCTTCATACTTAAGCATCCATGAACTCATTTGAACGTTACAGAATGGAGTGCAAGTTAACAATTTAGATCTAAGTTTGTGACTTATAAAATTTAAATTAAATAATGTATCTCTATCAATATGATGAAAATCGGATTGATGGATATACTTAACACGAGGGCCAGTTCCTTCACTGATTGAGGAAGCGCGTCGGGCTTCGTAGGCGAGGTCGTCTTTTTTCAACAAAACGTGCAGTAAATTACATTTATTTAAATTAAAACATTTTTTCATTAATGTGCACTGATGAAATATAAAATAATTTTCAGATTATTTTATTTTGGGGAGTACTTAAAATAAGAAGACCGATGAACGCTTGTAGCTGAGAGGTATTTAGGAGAAATACGCTGATTTCCTGTCCGAAACTACCTACAATCCCCTGGATATAACTATTGATA
>BGPR01000302.1:723761-744268 GCA_013235015.1 Araneus ventricosus
ATTAATTAGAATTTCTTCTAGCAGAAAAATGGATGCCTAGAAAATGGATTTTCTTTAACCCTACAAAGAAAGTGAAATCTTTGCATACTATTAAATGAAAGAAAAGAACCCAGAATGTATTCTTCAATAAAATAAGTTATGTATTTCATTTAATTTTCACAGAAAAACATTTTGAAATTTATTATTGACAGTTAGACAATTATTTCTTAAAATTTTCCTCCAAACATTGCACGTTTTCCGGCAGTCTAGATGGAAACAAGTATTTTTTTCCCTTTATACATATTGTTAAATGCAGATAGTATAGGCCTAATCCCTTAGAGCGAATGGAAATTCGCTCCTCTAATCACACTACAGATTGTTCTAATCTTCTGTCATTTTTCTTGCCTTATATATTTAATATTGTTATTTACTTTTAAAATAAGAAGTAACTTCATAGACGGATGAAAGTGACTAGAAATCTCTCCTTCCAAATACCTTGAAATTAGAGAAGAACAAACCGGTTTCTCTAAAAAAATTATCTTGTAGGAAAGAAGTTTTGAGATCAAAAGGTTAATATACATTTTGCATTAGTATAATATTTTAAAAGCTGAATGTAATACTTCTGCTCAAATTTACAAATACACAGACAGTGCACAAAGATGTTTGAATTAAGTATCGGAAGAGGTTGGATGAAATCTTCCTTAGGTAAATATATATAACTCCCATTTAGAATTATGTATGCAGAGTAAATTCTGAATTGCTTTTATTCAGTGAATTTAGATTACATATTTGAATGAAATAATTATGAGTTCTAGAGAAACATTAAAGTAATACAAATTAGCCAATAACGAATATAGAAAATTATCCTAGCGAATAAATCTAATGACTGTCTATTGAACTATAAAATCAAATATTGTTTCTTCAGTGTTAAAACTTTGAAGATACTGGAGATAAATAATTTAAATTCTAGAATATGCTTTATTATACTCTGCAGACATAAACTGATTGAATATTAAAATTAGTATAACGAATATGTGTAAGATGCTCATCCTAATATGTTGGTATACATTTTTTTCCTTTTTTTTTGTCCCAAATACATTTTGTAAGCAGTTTTTTATTTAATAAATAATACCTGGTGATTAGGATTAAAGCATTTCTATTAAAGAAACTGGTGCTCATAAGGAAATCAATAATAAATTATTCAAACTTCTTTCTATTATATATATAAATCAGGTAGCAAATTCTGAATTAAAAAATAAATGCTGATTTTTGTTAGATTTTTCTTTTCTTCTTCCCCCCCCCCTTCCTTTTGCCTTATTCAATCCCCATGAAATGCATTTGTCGTGATTTGGCTCATTTTAAAACTACTGAAATTTCCCTCACAATATTCCGTAAAAGAATACTTCTGTTTTAATCTCCTTATGAAATTCATATAAAGGTGACGTTGAAGAGAAAAACAACAATTCCTGTGAAACTGCAACTTAATTTGAAACCTCCATTATTAATCTAAAGAAGACAATCACTTGAACAAGTAAAGGAACCTGGGGAAAATATGAAAGGTTACTTTTTCTGTTATGTAATGCCTCGGGCTTCTTGGGATACGCAGAGAGTAAACATTCGCTGTCTTTAGAAAATCACTATGTTTCTGATTAAAAGAAATGGGAAGATAGAAAAGCGCCCTCCTCGAAAAAAACAAAAAGATAGCACTGTCATCCTGATACGTTTATGTGCAGATATCGATTACCAGGTGTTGCCTGAAATTCTATTTATCCTCCGAGGTGTATATTATTCTAAAAAGTATCAGGTTTTGCGTTTAATTTCTTTTTTTCTTTTTTTCTGCCCCTTTACTCTTATTATTGGAGTTCTTAAAATTTCTTAAAGTTAGTTCTTAAAGTTTCTTAAAATTCCCCCAGTGAAGTGTAGTATGGAGTTTATAATAGAATAAGTCATATGGAGAATACAATAAGTCCGTATGCTTATAATAGAATAGAATAAGTCCGTAAGTTTATAATATAATAAGTTCGTATGGAATTTATAATAGAATAAGGTCGTATGGAATTTATAATAGAATAAGTCATATATTGAAGTGCATCTATTAAATAAAAAAATCCAGTAGCAAATTACTATCATCTTCTGAATTGGATCTTTAAAGACATCAATTTAAAAACATATTTGCTATGCAGTATACCGAATTCTTGTGTTCCTACCTTGCTAGCTCTTTAAATGGAATTCGCATTTGTAACTAGATATTAGATTAGAAATATTGAATTTCTATCCTAAAATACAGTAATTTTAAGGTACAAATTTTAACTGCATGAAAAAGGAAAGAAATTACCGAAAACCTATATTTCGGAAAATAAAACAGTTTAAAATATTAAAATGTAAAGTATCATCTGATAGGTATAGCTTTCAAGTTTTAATTATTCTTTTATTTCCTAGATGAATACAATACTAATGTTGTTAAGAGCTATTTTAAGAGCATGTACAATTTTGAGATTAATTAGATTTGGGAAAAGGAGGAAATTGGAATAAAATATTGAATTTCACAGGCATTATTTTAAAAAACAGATTATTCAAAATTCAAATTCTCAAACATGTTATTCTTACAGTTATGGGGATTAAAAAGGCACTGATTGAACGAAACATACTGCCTTCAAATCAGAACTCCAGCGCGTAACCAAATAAGCAAGTTGGGCTGGCAAGGAATAGTACGGGGCTGTTTATCTTCCTTCTTGTGACTCTTATTTGTTAAAAAAATTAATGGTAGCTGATTCTTTAGTTTTAGAGTGGAATTATAATCAGATTTAATCTTCTGAGTACCTGCCTTTAGACAGTTGGAAATTGTTGTACTCATCCACCCTCCTCCCATCCAACTGGTTAGAGAACCTTTGTGGTTATAGGCATCAGGGGTGTGGGTTGGCGTCATGTCATGTCATGTCTTTAGACAGCTGCAAAGAGTTTTTTAAACTCTGTGATAATGATTAACACATAAAGGTCGCAAAAATTGGAAATCCGATTTTTATTGATATTTTTCAAACGGTATAATCTTATCCCTAAACGCTTCAGCAAATATAGTGCCCCAAGAAAATTAAATCATAAATATGGGATACTGGCACCCAATACTAAATTAAATCAAAACAAAAAGAATTGCATAAAGTGAAATCTCAAACATTAAAAATAATCTCTCTGAACAAAGTCACATTTCATGCACTGAAGTACACAATTAACATTTTAAAACTTCTATAGAAATAATATTGAATTTGACAATGCAAATAATATTTGATAAACAACATTTTAGTGTGTTGTTACAATGCTTGGAAGCAGCGTTTTATTCATTGTCATAGGGCGTGGAAATAGTGCTATATCCGTAGGTGCAGTACTTGCATATCATCACATCCTTTTACAAATGCAACATGTTTCTAAATTAATTAACTTGCTTAGGATACATTAGGGTGGGTCGAAGAAACTTTTCTTTTCGAATCGCTATAGCGCGGAAAACTTGCCTCTAGGGTAGATAAGTAAAATGCAAAAAAAAATTCTTTTGCTTACATCTGGCGGTAGCACATCGACGTTAAACTTTTCGAAAATATGCGTTTTTCATAATTTTTGTAATAACTTGAAAATTATCAAATAACTTCTATAATAAGTAGCTATAGGTATAGTTTAGAAGAAAAAAGTGTAGGAAAGATAAATAAAGGAAAAAATAATATATTTTATAATTTTTTAATAGCGCATTACTCTAAAAAAATACATTTTTTACAAAAAATTGACAAATTTGAATTGAAACAAAAATTTGTTTCTGATTGTGTAAAATTTCAATTTGGAATAAAATATAGTCCTTTACTTGTCTTCAGTTTCTTTTAGTACTTTGAAATAAGATTTGCTTGAAAAACCTGGCATTGAAGATCTTGAAAGAAATGTAGAAATGGAATTGAAACCGACGACTTTTGTGATGACTCGGTTACCAGCTTCACACATCGTTCCACTGCTTGGGAGTGACATCGGAAGAGACCCTAGAGATTGAAAAAGTAAACTCAAAGCAGTTTCGAAGAACCATAAATGAGGAACATTTTTCAATTTTACAAGAACCAGGTTCTGGTCACGTTGCACCCTCTTCTGGGTCGGCTCAAAACATTACCAATAGCATTCTTTCATATTTGACTGAAACTGGATTTTTATTACATGAACTGGACGTAATTGGATGTGATGGAAACGTTACCAATACTGGCGGAAAACGTGTTATTTGCTAAATTTAATAACAAGTTCAAAGACCACTACAATGGGGTGTTTGCCTCTTACACTCTAATGAATTGCCCTTTCTGTATCTGTTCATAGATTTAGATCGTTAAATGACTGGACCAAAATCATTTAGTGGTCCGATTGGCACACAGCTCACTAAATGTGAGAAACTCCCAGTGGTAAATTTTGAAAGTAATGAATGTGAGATTCCAGAAATTGAATGGAGAATTTTAAGCAAAGATCATTATCTACTGGACATAAGTTATGCTATAAAATCAGGTAGATCTCCTGAAGATTTATCTGTTCATGAATCTGGTCCACTTTCCCATTCAAGATGGTTAACAACGGTGAACATAGTTCTCCGTTTGTATTTAAATATTGAAAACCCAACAGACGAACACAAAATCTTAGTTTCTTTTATCCTAAAGTCATATATGTCTGTATGGTTTCATATTAAGAAAAGTAAGTACTTCACAAATGGGCCAAAGCATGTATTTGAAGTTATAGAATCATCAAGATTCCTGCCAGAAAACTTGTTAAAAGTCACTGACCCAGCAATTCAGAGAAATGCAATTTTTGCCCATCTAGAAAACTTGCCTTTGAATATGATAGTGGACAGAAATAATCATATATGAGCGTTAGGTATCAGAAGAATTATAAAATTTAGAAACTTAGCTTCTGAAAGAAAGTCAATCTGTAGTTTCCAACTACCAAAATTTCCTAGCTACAGACTACATTGAAATGATTCAGTGGAACACTACTTCAGTTCCACCACCACCTTTGCTGCGAAGATTCACGAATCAAGAGATTTGGTCTTAGGTCCAGTCAGGTGGAACAGGGAAGGAGTAGAACTTTGACGAGTTCCCACGTCACACTCAAGCAGTGGAACGAGGTGTGAAGCTGATAACCGAGGCGCCACGAAAAGTCGTCGGTTCCAATTCCAGAGATGGTTTCATAACAACTACGCTTCTTTCAAGATCTTCAATGCCAGGTTTTTCAAGCAAATCTTATTTCAAAGTACTAAAAGAAACTGAAGGCAAGTAAGGACTATATTACAAACTGAAATTTTCCACAATCAGAAACAACTTTTCGTTTCAATGGAAATTTGTCAATTTTTTGTAAAAAAAATGTGTTTTTTTGTGTAATGCGCTATTATCAAATTATAAAATAAATTATTATTTTTTATTTATATTTCCTACCCGTTTTCTGCTAAACTATACCTATAGATACTTATTATAGAAATTATTTGATAATTTTCAAGTTATTAGAAAAATTATGAAAATCGTATAATTTCGGAAAGTTTAGGGTCGATGCGCTATCGCCTGATGAAAGCAAAAGAAAAAGTTTTTTTTGCATTTTACTTATCTACCCTAGAGGCAAGTCTTCCGCGCTATAGCGTTTCGAAAAAAAAAAGTTTTTTTCGGCCCACCCTAACATACATCCTGCAAAAACATACAGAGTCTGATTTTTAGTTTTCTAGATAAGAGAAAGAATGAAAGAAAAATAAATTAACCGAAATTTTTAGCATTATAGGCAGCACAAGCATGAAAGAAAAATTATCCTGGACTACTAAAAAAGTTGATAGAAAATAATTTAATTTCAAAAAACCAAAGCATAAATTTCATAAACATACTTAGCGTAGAAAGAAGAGAATTTCCGTTCTATGACAGAAAGAGTGAAGTTTTCATTGAAAATAAAAATGATTCCCTAAAAATATTTTTAATATGCTTAAGCATTGCGTCGATATTTAATGAAAAAATCCTGATGCATTTTTAAGCAAGGATTAGTGAATATTTGGTTTTGTGAATCAAAAATTAAAAGGATAGACAAACAGCTTATCAACAGTTGCATATGTTTCATCGTTTTTCTTTACCATCTATTTTTAGTCTTTCCTGCTTTTACTACGATTGTTTATTATTTCAAATGGTGACATCATGTATCGTAAAAAGGAATTTCCTAGTTGCTATCTTTTCGGCTCTCCAGTTTAGAATGAAAGATTATTTTCTCATTCCAATATTTATTATTAGCAGGAAATGTGACGGTGTATTCATATTTCTGAAATTATTTCTGAATTAGCTGTGTTATCCATTCCAAAATGCGATAAAACTTTGTATCCAAAACATTTCTCCATTCTGACACTTTATATTTTGGTTTAATTTCCTCTTGGCTGAAGCTCATTTAAAACGTTTTCCTGGGAAAAAAACCAAGACATTTATGTTTTTTCAATTTCATTTTATAAATTACGTCTGTAGAAGAAGAATAATTGATCCAAAGTAATAAATCATTGCTCTGTTTTTCCTCATGGTGAATTATTCCACTGTGCGTAGTCTATTCATCATGTATATCTTACAAATTTTAGTCAGTTGTATATCGCTAGTTAAACTTTGTTATTTTGATTATACTGATCACAATTTAATCAATTATTTTTTACAACACTTGCCATTTTTAACATCAAAATTTACTTTTTTAATGTGTGCTTGACAGAGAATATAGACCAGTTTTCTAAATTTAATTAAACCAAGGTTTGCACACTTCAGTCACTGCAAAAAAAGCAATTCGACATCTCATTATCTTATCACAGCTTTCCCAATCAATGTTTTCAAATAAATGCATACTATATTGAGACATTCCCGAATAATATTGAATTTATTCTTGCTATTTTTGAATTAGAATACATATTTTTATAATGTACCATTTACAAGATACACAACTCATCTTTGATACAAATATCAATGTTATCTTGAAGAAAGTATGAATTTTTTTACATGTGTTACAAATATGTATTAGTTTCTGATAACATTGATTTTAAATTACTTAAATAAAACCTGTTAAATAATAGTTCATTTCAAACAATCTGAAACGGTTCTCAAAGTTTCATTTATAAATTTTTTAACAGTTTCGCTCATTTAGACGAGTGGATCGCATGGGCTCCGAATAAAGCATATACTAAAACACAAACTCACCCATTCTTCATCCAGCAAGGGAAGAGAAAACTAATATACTTCCTGACATGTCTGAAGGCACTTAGCCTAACATTATTCTTATTTATTTTTTCCTCCTTCCTTCCAATAACTGGGACTGGAAGGAACCCGTGAAGAGTTTCTTGTGGTCAGTCCAGACAATAGCGAACGAAACGAAACTTGCTAAATTGCGTAACGGCTGCCTCTTTGTCCTACGGCGAGACAAACACAGGCAAACCGATGGCAAATTCTTTCTACTCTGACAGATCTACGGTAACTCATTTTTCGGGTGACGGGTTGGATGTGGAAGCTCATTTGGATTGTGCGTATTGGATTCCGAGCTTCCATGCAGTGAGGGGACATTCTTTCGTTGTATTGTTGGATCGAGGACTTCAGAATCTGAAGAAAAAGAAGGATATGAAATATATTTAATGGACGCAGTGTTTAAAAAATGCAAATTTATAAGTGTACATGAAAGTAGAAATAATTATTATTAAAAAATGTTCTACATTTCAGTTTTTAATTTATAATATAATATTATAACGTTTTGGGATCTTGAAATGAAACTCTTCTAATATTCATAACTAGGAGGTGCCGTTTATATGGAATAAAAATTCAATTAGATTAATCGATTAGTTGATAATTATGCTCTGAAAGCTTTAAAATTGTGTATTTTCACCGAGAACCCACAAGAATACAAAAATTCTAGCACATCAGGAAGTACACGAAACTCGGTTTGGTTTTGGCTATATTAACGTCCAGTTTTGAATCAACACGAGGGCTATTCTGGGGTGGACCTCGTAATTTTGAACCGAGGTCAGATGACGAGGACGACACCTGGGCTGGCACCCCCCTCTCCAAGCATCCACGCCATGATTTAACGTGCAATAGGCCCCATACACGGCGGATCTTCGGTGGAATCGAGTTTCGAGCCTGGGGCCCTCCTGCCGCAAGGCCGAAACTTACCATTAGGCCACCGCTACCAGCGAAACTCGGAACACTAAATTTCTTCTTCACACGCATAGCACAAATCAAGTTTAATAAAAGAATGAAATTAAATATATTTAATTTTTGTAAATTATATTTTTGTCCTCATGGTTAAATGGAATAATGAGCTGGATTTTTGTTAAAAAATGAATGCCACATTTGTAATAAGAGATATTATATCTGTTCTTTTTCATATTCAGGATATGAGAGGTTGAAGAAAAGAAGACCTAAATGTAAGTTAAAATATTTTGTAAAAGTATATCAAAGACCAGAAAGAAAAATCAATAAAAATAAATCTTACTAAAAGTAAAATATATTTCCATATTTAGTATAATTCTACCCATATACTGTTATACAATTAATTCTTTTACAACACATTTCAGTACGACTGAATTCAGTAGTATTTTGTAGCCTTATTTAAATGTCATCATATTGGACGAATTCTCGGTTTAATTGCTTTGATTACAATAAGGGTATGAATTTCCCATAGCTGAATTTTGAAATTAAATTAAAGCAATTAACCATATTATAGAATAGTGAATGATTTTACGTTAAGAATTAAAGGAAAGAAGCCATATATTTTAAGAAATAATGTGTCATAAACAATGATTAAATACCCGCTCTTAGTTTGAATTTTAAACAAATAGCAACAATTTTTTTTATTTATATTTTTAGCAATAAATGTTGAGTTTGAAAATTACTATTTATTTTTAATGATCTATAGGAAAATGAACAAATTACAAATCGTTATCTAAGTTTCTTCACAGTTGTCAAAAAGTTGATTTAATTTTGAATTACATTTTTATCTTCAAATATGGTTTCTGCTAGAAAAAAATATCGTGCCATCTTTTTCCCAAATATAGTTTCTTTGATTATCCAACAAAACTCAATAAATGTGAAGATAAAGCATAGCAAAGAAAATTGTAAAATTTATAAGGAATTACATAGTTGGATTAATCCATATTTCCTCATCGTCCTAAAAATAGGACAGCAGGCTCAAGTGGTATTTATATAACTACTTTTGGATATTTTAATTCTAATTAGAGACAATTTATTATACGAGAGTAATTTAAATATATATGTATGCCCTTTTCGCATGTTTAAAATAAGGTTAGATTTTTTTTTATTAAATGATTTAAATGGCGATTTTCACAGATTGTTTCTTACATTTTCAGTACACAAGTTTTTTAGTTTTGACCTTCAAGAAAGACTTCAATATAAATTCATTGGGGCAATATTCTATACTTTTATACTAGTTAAAAATCACCGCCAAAAATGATCTAGAAGGTCAATTTCCCTACATTTTCGAAGGTCCTATAAATAGGACGATGGTACAATCCATTACTACCTTACCCCATCAGTTAGTAATGGAGAAAGTCCTTCCTTTCCCTTTTGAATTCCAAATATTTCAACTCTACAAATAATACAGGCGCAAGCAGTCTGTCTGACAGGCACTTGGGTGCATATCATGACCAGACATGAAGGCTAGAGTCAATTGTTCTCAAAGAATTGACTCACGATAGTCATGATGCTCAGACATTCAATTATATTTTGAAATTCATCGATGCAGATCTAATTTTTGCCGCTTTCGCATGCTTGAATTTTGTTTTCTTTGGAAAATTATTTTGATGCAAAAATTTTAAAATTACACGTAAGTTTTTAAATGCACAGGAAGCCCTGGATTTTTTGTCGACTTGATGATAGTGATTTAGACGACATAGACAATGAATTAGTGATTTTTCCTTCAGATCCCGATGTACTTAGTGAAACTGAGGATATTGATGATTCGTCTACGAAGGAAATAGAAGACACAATGTCTGATGGCTAATGCATAACCAATGATACCAATGTGCATTTCATCCTATAATAAATATAAAAACAGAACTGACCTGTTTGATAATCATGTGGCAACTTATTTTATATCAATTCAAGGGAAAAAAAGTTACTGGCCTTTATTTATTAATGCTTTTGAAACAGCCTTTGTCGCTTCATGGACGCTCAATCAGTTATATAGTGAAGATAGTCTGAATTTTCTTGATTTTCGATGTAACATAACAGTTGCTTATTTGGGACTTTTTATTCCAAGAAATCCATCTTGCAGCACACTAGGTGTTCAACAATCTAATGAATATTTTCTAAAACTTAGAAATGAACATGTTATTGTAAAAAAACCCCAGAAAACTGACAAAGAAGATGTCAGCTAAAACTCTGTGTAGCAAACCAACAACTATCTGCCAAAAATGTAACCGTTGGACTTTGCTTAAGATGCTTTCTGAAATTCCACCGAAGTAAGGACTAATAGCAGTGAATTGTACCATTGTTCAATTTTTAGAAAAGCCTGTACTGACTAAACTAACAAAAGTTCGGTAAGTTCTTTTTATTTTATGTGTATACATAGGCTTAGAGAAATAAATACTTAAGATTTTTTTTAAATTATATTAATTTTTTCAATGTTTTGTACAATATGGTTTTAGAAAGTAATATCTTATTTAACAAAGCACTCGTAATGGATTTTAAAGAAAGAAATTTATAACAACATGTATATATGTTGTCAAAACTTTACGAAGAAATCTTCTTAAATGCTTTGACAAAATTCAAGAGATTTATTTCATATTTGCAATTCTCTTTATAAAATAAATTGCATTAAATTGCAGTTTGAGCAATGTCTTTACTATTACAAAACACCGTAAATTTATTTTGTAACTTTTTGTTGGCCATGGTATATAATAAAATTCAGATGAAATATTTTTAAAAATAACTGTATGATATATTACATAAAATTTGTAAATATTTAGAGCAATTATCATTATTATTTATTTTATTTGCATTGTATGTTTTAAGTAAATATATAATTTTTTATCAATCAATAAATATTTATTTTTCTTTAAACTCAAACATTTTATTTAAACCATCAATGTAATATTTAATAAAGCCTAAAATGATTTCTCAGATTTTTAATTATATGTTAAAGAAAAGATTATGCTTTTTTATGAACTTCCTGAAATTTATATATTATCTATTAGTATTACGATGATTTACATGAAACTAACTTCTTTAAGATATAGAAGAGAAAGAAGATGACTTTCCATAGTCCTGGTGTCTGCAAGATAAGAAAAAGCTTTAGCCTAACCATAAGAATAAGCTTACAGAGGCACATAATTTAACGGAAGATATGAGTTCCTAAATATAACAAACCAAACTTCTGTTATTTCATTTTCCGTTGCCTTAGGAATTGCCTTAGAATCAACATGTGTAGAAACAGTCTTCATTTTAAAGATCTGATGGTACATAATTGAATAGTTATATTTTATGGGAATTCTATATATTTATATAATGCATATGTGTAATTTAACACTTATTTCAAAAGAATTTATAACAAATGTTTAATAGCGATTAATATATATGAGAAAATTAACTCATTGGAAAATTAAAATCATCACAAAAAAGTGAAAGATCGCTCTAAAAATTTTAATATAGTTTTCTCTATGAAGGATAAAACACAAATTCAGAAAGTAGAAGCAATACATTTTTTTTCTTTTTTGCATTTTTCAGACTGACACTGCATTGAATGTTAAGCCGCAAGGAGCCCTGCCTTAGAATCTGGGTTTACAATGAACCACTGGCCCCCACGACAGCATAGTCAGGCACTGAGGTTCCTGCATTATAGCCCCGATTACAAGCGACTCATGCAACAACCTCCCGTTTTACCTGGGTATGACTTGTCTAAGGAAGTAGGCCCTAAGCGCCACACCAACATTATTGTTTGACTAGAGCTTGCTTACTTATGCTTCAACCTCTCATCCGTGAACTCGCGGTGTTCCTCCCCCGGGGTGCATGGAATATTAAATAGAAATCTTGGTTAAATATTCAAAAGTGTTTCCATTAATATGTTAAATTTTAGATAACTTAAGCGAGCTACATTCAATACAAACTATCTGTTTTTCTGGAAATATTTCCTTATATATACACATGCATTAAAAAAGAATCTAGTATTTTGAAGCAAATTGTGCACTATAAACATTCCCATTATTTTTTCTTTCGTTTGTTGTTCTATGCCACTTATTTTAAACCAATGTACCTAATCTTAAGAATATTAAAATGTGATTGTACTAAATGAATCTCTGACGACTGTTTTTACTTGAGAATAAGCTGAAAAAATGAAAAAAAAAATATTTAGCTTTTTGATGGAAGAAGAAATCAAAAAGTTAATTTTTTAGAAATGGAAAATGAATGATCATAACCAACAGTGTTTTCCACAAACGAAACATATATCTATAAAAAATATTGAAAAAAAATAAAGAATATGCAGAAAATGACAGAATAAGATGCATAATTTAAATAGTATTTTATATTTATATTGCCAGCTTAATTTTATTGGCAAAGTATTTTATTTATATATTACCCAAACCGACCCACTCACCCGTAGGGTATTGAGCATTTTAACGGTCGGCGGGGAAGAGTACAAAGAAAAAGTGTTACATTATACAAACGTTCAATACTTACAATTAGTATAAACATAACAAATACAATAAAACACATAATACAAAAATACAATAAAATTGCAAATAAAAATAAATAATAAAATAAAATAAATACAATAAAATAATAAATACAGAATAAAAATAAATAAAATAAAATAAATACAATAAAATAACAAATACAGAATAAAAATAAATAGAATGCAATAAATACAATAAAATAACAAATATATAATAAAAATAAGTAAATAAAATAAATACAATAGAATAACAAATACATAATAAAAATAAATACAATAAAATAACAAATACATAATAAAAATAAATAAATAAAATAACAAATACAGAATAAAAATACAATCCTCAAAAATAATAATATATGTAATACATTAAAAAACTTATTCATACAATGTGAAATACAGTAGCATCAAATACGGACTATTCGTGTGGGGGGAACGACAACAACGACAAAGAACCCTCTAAGTGTAACTAAACTAATATACAAATGTAAATTTTGAAAAAAGAAAGCCAATATATATTTCAAAAGATTCTCTTTTTCTTTGTCATTTCCGAGAGGAAGTGCTTCCTAAAAAAGTCTTAATCGCCATAAAAAAGAAAAAAAAAGTCTAAATTTTTTAATCTGCAGTTAAAGAATTTTAGATATGTTTTGAAATTTCAATTACATGAAAAATTCTATTCAAAAGTAAAGAATTTTTCACCAAAGATTAAAACCAAATATGCTTATGCTCTTCGGCAGGAATGGCCAAATGAAAGTCATTTGTGTGATTACAATGGGAAACAAAATGATCGACATCGCGATATCCTCAACAAGTACAATTTGAATTATTTAAAATCTTAAACCTAAAAATATATCGGTATACAAGGCGGCAATGTATTTGAATCTCCTCCTATTTCTATTATTATTATATCATACATAAAATATCAACTAACTTTATAAATTATCTAATATCGTAACTTGCGGTGCTCTGTACTTTTAGCACCAAAAATTTGTGGGAGAGTGTAAACTGTACTGAGTACTGTGCTATATAAAAACATAATGTTAATTAACTTTATTTCATTGATGTACCAGCCGCTGTAGGCGACCAGTTGGCTCGTGTAAAATATTAGTTTTCCTGGTTGTTAAACTATTAATAAGGAATGCATAACTCTATAATATTTCTCCTGAGTAGGGTTATAAAATGAAAAATGCAAATTTAAAGGTAATTGCAATTTATGTGAAAATAAATTATCTTTTCTTATGCTTATAAAATACTTTTAATTATATTCTACATTAATATGAAACCTAAAGCATTTGTTATTATAAAATGTAATTGAATAGACAAAAATACAAAGGCAAATTTGAATTTTACCATTGATTTTCCCCTTTTTCTTATATGTAATTGAATAAAATGCATTTTTCTTTAAAAAAATGTGTTCTCTATGCAGATCTAATTTTCCCATAGATACTTTTAAAACATTAAACTTAATCTAATACATAATTAGAATAGGTTAGCATTTGGGTTTCCATACCCAATGAAATGCATGGATATAAATATTCATACATTTGACGCATGAAACGTTTTAAAAATATCGATATAATATATACTTATATTTATGAGTCAGTCTTACTTCTGCGCACCATAAACGTCAATATACTTCACAGATTTCTCGCTCCAGAAAGCTAAAGAAAGTGGAAAAGCCACGCTTCATTTAACGGCCTTCTGAAACCCCTGCAGCTTCAGCTGTCCAGAACAGAATAACACAAATTCAACATGACCCTCATGGCCTAGAGAAAGTGGAAAAAGAGACTATTCCTGCTTTATACATTCCCCAGATAAATTGGAGACGAGTGGAAAAGGTGCAAACTTCCAAGTAGAGCAGACGTTTTTATGACTGTAATTCTTTTCTTAGAGGGAAACTTTAGAGCCCAAAAAGCTCTGCAAACCCACATGGTCCCAGCGGGACCTTTGACATAGGAAATGGGACGAAATTGTGAAAAAAAATGCTGTAAAAACAAGTATTAGCAGTGATTCCTCAAGTCAAACAGATTCTCAAGGGTCTTAATACTTTAAGTCGAAAGTTTTTAAGGTAATTGACCTTGATGTTCACCTGGGGGTTAGTATTTTATTTTAAATCTAGTCGATAATCCTAGTCGAAAGTGTAGATTCGCTGTATCTTCTTATTTTAGGAATTTCTTTGCATTCATTCGATATTTTCCCCAACTTCTATACTTTCTTTATTCTATACTTTTCCCAAGTAGAGAGAAATTCCAATTTGTTTCAACTTTGCTACACAGTTTCAACCATATTTAGGAAACAGATTTCGCTTATACAAATCAACGAAAATAAAATCCTTATCGTTGTAACTTATAAATTTATCTCATTTAGCATATTTTAAAAATTAATGTAATTCATAATTTTAAATGTAAAATTTTAAAAAATAATTATTTCAAATCTATCAAAATATATACTTTCATTCAATAATTATAATATGGAATATTTGGGAAATATATTTGTATGGTAGTTGAAACAGGTACTTGCATTTGCCAACTTATTTCCTTAAATTATTGTTTCTGTTATATTTGCATTTGACATAAATTTTACTTGTTTTAATTAAAATCATACTCAGAAACACAAATTATTTATGCATTCTATATAAAGGTTATTTGAGATTTGTAACAGGATGAAATCATAAATTATTTTGTTGATTTCAGATTTTCAGATTTTTTTGCCTGATATACAATATAACGGTGTTAAAATTTATCAAAAAGCATATCTTTCTTAATAGTTTTATGATTAATATTAGTAACAACAAACAGTCTTTGAATTTAAATTGAAAAAAGTAGAGTGAGAAACTTTTTAAATGCAGTTTTATATTAAATTTTACATTAAAAAGTACCATTATATTTAAAAGGAGAAATATTTCATAATTTTACAGGAGTATTCTCTAATATGCTGAATACATGGCCTATTTCATTAAAATTATCAGTTTAGATTTCGAAAAGATTATTTAGTTCTCGGGCAAATTTATTATTTTTTCATTGAGCTGGCATATAGAATGACTATGAATCATATCTTATATATAAAAATGATATTGAGATGTCAAATTAGTTAATCGTCTTAAAGGTGGTAAAATGGAAATTCCGTATGTCACTGCAAAGATAAATTTAATGTAGAAGATGTTGCTTCATTCAGAAACTAGGAACTATAATTTATTTTAGTTATTTTTTGAACAAAAGGCAAAATAATAAAATAAAAAGGCAAATCAGGCAAAATAATAAATAATAAAAAGCAAATTATATTAAATTAGACAAGAATTTTATGTGTAATATCATTAAAGGAAAAGTTAATTTTGAGAAGATTTAGATATGATGTTATACTTTGATGCTATATCTTATATATAAAGATGAGAGTTTGTATGTTCCGTTTGAGAGTTTGTATGTTCCGTTTGAGAGTTTGTATGTTCCGTTTGAGAGTTTGTATGTTCCGTTTGAGAGTTTGTATGTTCCGTTTGAGAGTTTATATGTGTTTAGTACAAATACACAGTTTTTGTCCGATCATGATGAAATTTGGTACACAAGACCTTCGAGACAGGAGAAACGTCACTGTCAACTTCTTAAAGTCCAAAAAGTAATTAAAATGCCAATAAATCAATAATTAATCAAAATTTTGACGTTCTTACGCGATTTCTTCAGAAACGATTATCGCACAAACACGATTTTTACATCATTTTAAAGCTAAAAAATAACATTTTTAATGATACCACATTTTTGCGGTACGACTTTTTTCACTAATTTTAATAAATATTTAAAAATATTTTTTTAAAGATTTGCCACTTCTCATCGTTAATTTATTTATTGTGCAGAATTGTTACTTTTGCTACAAGCACAAGCTTGCAATCCTTACACTTCTCATTCTTTAAATGAAATTCATAGTTTTTCAAAGTTTTGTACTGATGCCATTTCTACTAGATTATTCAAATTAATCATTACGCGCAAGACGAAGTTTTATCTATCATACAAATTATTGTCGCATGACACGATTGATCATAACATATCGGATATCCTTCATTTAAAGTACATATCTATACTAGGAATCATTTTTAGAGTTTTATCAAATATTTCTACATATAATATCATCATTTGGCAACACTCAGTATTTGATTTCTGATTATTGTATGAAGCCATTAAAGACGATTTTTCTTTATACAAAAACAGTTGCTTTCTTGTTAGCATTCCGATTATAAATTTTTAATTTCATTATAATTCGAATTACTTTCCTTTTAGATATTCTGACGAAGAAAAAAAAAACAGAAAGAATCTTTTACTCTTCACAAAATGTATTATTTTCAAAATTATGACTGTTATGTTTAATTAAGTAATGTTCTTGTTAAACTTAAGAACACGGTACGTCCACCAAATTTGGCGGTTTTTTTTCAAGAGATTAACCGCCAAATTTAGCTTAGAATTCACACGGCTAAGGCCCATAAGTTGGCGAAAGTTTTGCGACGAGACCGTACCGTGTTTCTAAGTCTAACTGACAATTTTTAACATTTGATACTGTTTTTGGAAATTTGGTTTCTTTTGTTGAACTCAAGCTAAAATTTCACAAATTTAATCTACATCCGCCCAAAATGATTTCATTTGTTGCGTTGCTGAAATTAAATTGGTCGAGATCAAATTAAGATGCTTGGTATACACTATATGTCCAAAAGTATGCAGGCACTTTCAGATTTTTAAATATTTTAGAATTTCTCCGGAAAAGTTTAACTGACTGCCTTTAAACTTCGACCATATGAAGTATAGACGGTAACTCACATTTTACATTGAAGAGTCGGTCCTGAGGGCAATTAGGCGACCGTCTACAAACTGATGAAGACAAAAACGTTTTTGGCCCGCCCCCGCTTCACAGAATACTGATAACAAGATGAAAGTTTCAAAAATGGTAAATATGTAATGTGCATAATATTTACAGGAATTTTCTTAAACTCAGCACAAATATTTGGGAAGATATAAAGGTTTTCTTAAAAATTCTCAAATTTTCCCACCTGTTTTTCCTTATAAAATGCAGAGTTTTTCCTTATATTATACAAAACTTACAGAAAAATGACACTATGTTAGAGAAGAATTGTGAAAAATTTGGACAGGAATGTTTGAATATTACAGGAAATATGAGCATTTTTAGTAAATAATGTTTTATTGCGCATGCGCGAAGCATAGCGTATTTTTTTTCACAACTTCAAAGCCACATATATAGGGCTACTTATATAAAAGATTCAGTTCAATATCATTAGTATTCAGAAAGATATCTTCATTACAACAAGCAGAATTTTAGCTCCGGTCGAAGAGAAGCTAAAAGATGAGGGGTTGTACACAAATTGATATTTTTAAAACTTATAGCTTTGAATAGTTATATTGAATTGTATAGTGGTTTGAATTCGCTGAATACTCATGATTATCAATTATCAATTACGGGCATAACTTAAATTCCAGCTAATTAGACAGCACTATAAATAACAAAAATTTTATTACTTTAATTATATTATTTACATGATTATTAACAAGTTACATATTGCAATTTTACGACCAAACGATATTTTTAAATATATTTCTTTTATGGCTAAATGATCTTCTTATCTAATTAATTTCTTTTCTTAAAATATTTTAATAATTCTACAAACATATATTTTTTTATTTGTTAAGAATATTAGAAGCGTTCATGGGTATTCAGAAAATTCTCAACACTAAAGAATTCAATATAACTATTTAAAGATATAAGTTTAAAAATATCAATTTGTGTACAAACCCTCATCATTTAGCGTCTCTTAGAGTGTACAGAAATTCACCAAGTTGTAACGATGATATCTTTCTAAATAGTAATGATATTTGACTGAAAGTTTTACATAAATCCCCTATATATCTGGCTTTGAATTATGAAAGCAAATTTACGCTACATTTGGCGTATGCGCAGTAAAACATTATATGCTAAAAATGCTCATATTCCCTGTAATATTCAAAACTTCATTTCCGAATTTTTACAAAATGCTAACATATTGTCATTTTTTCTATAAGTTTCGTATAATATAAGAGAAACTCTGCATGTTATAAGCAAAAAACAGAGGGGAAAATTTGGGATTTTTTAAGAAAACCTTTATATCTTCTCAAATATTTGTGCTGAGCTTACAAAAAGTCCTGTAAATATTATGCACATTAAACATTACCATTTCTAAAAGTTTCATCTTGTTATCTGTATTCTGTGAAGCGGGATGGGCCGAAAGCGTTTTTGTCTTCATCAGTTTGTAGACGGTCGCCTAATTGCCGTCAGGACCGACTCTTCAATGTAAAATGTGAGTTACGGTCTATTCTTCACATGATCGAAGTTTAAAGGCAGGCAGTTAAACCTTTCCGAAGAATTTTTTAAAAAATTTCAAAATCTGAAAGTGACCGGATACTTTTGGGCAAATAGTGTATATGTATTTAGCTAAGCTTTGTAAAATGAGCTGGCATCCATGTTCTTTCCACATAAGCAGAGTATTTCACGTCGGCAGTCGGTATAACATCTTACACAACATTAAATACTTATTCGTAGCTGTAGGCTTTGTAGTAGTTGAGATAAAGGATTATTGAGAAAAAAAAATATAGAATGACCTAGATACTTTGCAGCTTTTCTTATCAGACAATTTCTTGCTGTTAAATATAGCTGTGCGCAGACAATGAGTTACAGATGATGAACATTAAAATATTTTATTTCTCAAGAAGGTTTAGAAAAATATAATTCTTTGCCCATAAATTTCTATCTTCATTAAATTCCTATTTTCCAGTTTTGTATTATGCACAGCTCATTTTACAAAGCTTAGCTAAATACAAAATTGAAATTTTAAATAAATGTACATTCCGTAGTAATCAGGAAAGCCATTATTACGGGCGAACAAGCTGGTCTCCAAGGGCGGCTAGTATTACTAATAAATTTAAAATAATAGCATCACTATTCTTGTTTATTTCACATCATACCATTCATCACATAGCATTTAATTTATATTTAGTGTTTTTTTAAATATTTAAAATTAAATGAATGAATCCATTTAGACGACGTAAATCAGATTTTTAACAGCTTATTCGAACATTTACTTTATCATGCAACCTCTCGAAATGAAATTAATTGTAATAAACTAGGACACAATTTCTATGTGCTATCATATGTCCTTGATCCAGTTCATTTATTAGTAAGTATCTCTACAATTTCGATCCAAAATTATAGCAATACCCTATAAATGAATTTGATACTTAAAACTATGCCGTTGATTTGAATCAGAAAGCGATCTGCAAAGAAGGTGTCATTTTCTCTCAAGAAGAAATCCTATCAATTAGGTCATCGATTTTTCATAATAAGAATACCTACTGTTTATAAATTTATTATCAGAACCTGACTTTTGCAATAACCATCTGAAAGCGCACTAATATTTGCAATAGTTAGAAGAATTTGAATGATGTGTAGTACAATGTTTCGATTACAGCTAGTAGAAATCATCAGATATCTTCTTAATATAAGGATTTTTACTCAGAAGAAGAAGAATTCTTTCTAATTTTTCGAGCAATAAGAAGAAAATAATCTTTGGCCATTTTCTACAGACTTTGAAGCACTTATGCTTAAATTTCCTTTCTCCATGTTAAAGAGAAATCTTTCACATGTGGTGATAGAATAATATAAGAGAACGATAATGATTGTACGGAACGAAAATGTAATATAATGAATGTTAAAGAACATGCTGATTTTTTATTCATTGATTAAAGTCTGTTTTTAATTTAGTTTAGTTATATTAACATATTGTACATCGGGGTGTTTTTTTGTAGAAACTGATGCGTGTA